>JAFBJT010108029.1:21942-34062 GCA_016785325.1 Chascanopsetta lugubris | reverse complement strand
GTTTGTCCATTCTGAGCTACTGTGGAAACATGGTGGTGCAACGTGGCAATCTCTGTAGAGGACCAGCTCCTGATTTAAACTAGAGAGTGTTCATAAAAGATCAATTAGATATAGTCAGCAGGTCAAATAGATGAAAAAAGAATAATTCTGCTCCAGTTTTAAAATAATAAATAAGTAAACTCTCTTTCCTCATTTCAAGTCAAATAATGTTTGAATCGAGAACAATCACCTCTCAGCACTACGCTGAACTACTTGTTACACCTCACCCACTCGGGAGGCTTTTTCAGCCGTCCTCCCGCCATGTTGTCTATCCGTGCACCCTCACCGAGTTCTACGGCAATGTCAGCAACAGTGCAGCCTAACCAAGCAGCCACAAGTCATCATGCGCAGACAGAAACTCTATATCTATCTGATCTCTCACTGGTTCACCAATCCACTAATACTCAACCAAAACTTTCTTTCTCTCATCATCTTTCAAAAACCATTCCAACATCCAGTGATTACACGCTGACAGAGAGATCAGTATCTATTTCCATTTCTCCCGTTGGGAATGAAAAAAAAAATGTAATTGAAATCTTAAACACTGGGCCTTTACAAGTGATTTTAGATATTTAATACATGTCATCAAAGCTATTAATGGAAGAACAAATACTACAAATGTGTGAAGGCAAATGCAAAGCAAACACTGCAGTTTGTTTCATTGAGCCACTTGTCAACGGTGCACGGAAAGTAAATGTCCATTCAAGCAGAGTGGTGGCATTCCTCCGCATGCAGAGCAATCAAAATGGATTAAAGCCACCACGCTCTGGCTGCCGCCGCCACCCAAATCAGATATGGCCGTGTTGGCGATAATCAATTCATAATGAAATAACACAACATAAATCTGATAGTGTTGTTCCAACAATTTTAATAACATAGATTTAAATATTGCCATGTGCACTGCAGTGATTTATCAATGGAAAAAGTGCTATCAAGCTTGGACCAGACACCCCCCCCACACACACACACACACACACACTCTTGGTGGCTAGCCAATAATACCATTAACTGCATTGTTCAAACTCATTATGTGATGAGGAACATAATAATAATCGCAGGACTACAAACACACAATTTCCCCCATTGAGCTAATCACTTTTGCCGGCATTATTAGTCTCACTCCCTCTCACTCTCTCTCCACTGATCTCTCATTCACTTTGTCATAAATCCTGCGAGTGGCTGTTGGATGAATCCCTCGCGCTGAATTAGTATTGTAATTTGGGGGATTTGGGCCTGCTTTGCCAGCGTGGACCTCAGAGTTATTAATTTGGGGGGACACGTGCCATAGAAACAATATGCTGAGCGGTTGGCCGGGATACTGGGCCGACCCCACCCATGCCAGAGCCCTCAGAGCATTCAGCTAGAATAACAGGGTATGGATTGAAGCCCAGTGGTAGTGAACATTAAAAAAAATCTGTAATGGCTGAATATGTGTAATGTGCTGATCTTTTACGTTTTATTATTACAAGTTTAAATGTAGTTTCAGAAGCTCTCCCTCCTTCGTTTTTTATGCAGCATAGGTGTAATAAAATATCACATTAGCGCAAAGATAAAATACGAAGTTGTTAAAGGATGTCCACGCCAACCTCACATCACATGCGTCGAATCTGGAGTTGCACAAAGTGCGATACGATGAGGGTTACCTCCTCTCTGAGAGCGAAGCTGTAATGCCGCACATATGGCCCACTGACAAACATGACAGATGAAACACTTTGTTTGCTTTTGTTTAAGCACCGGCTCTTCTCCTGATACAAAGCCTTTTAAGTGATCAAAAAGGCCCAGCTATATTTGATGTTGTCTGCAAGAGAGGGGTGGGGGGGGGGCATGCAGGGGGAGGCATGAGGAAGTGTCATCCAGTGATATACAGCTCCAGTCCTCTGTCACATAGCACAGTCTGCTGGGAAATAATCTGACATCTTGCGCTCGACACATCCAAGCAATGAGGAGAGAAGGAGGGAGGGAAGGAGGAAAAAAGGAGGAGGGGGAGAAGGCAAAGAGTGATGGGACAAAGAGGAGAGGGAGAGGAGAAGAGAGAGGGGGCCGGGTAGAGAGAGGGAGTGGAAGCGGGAGAGCGAAAGGAGAGAGAGAGAGAGAGAGAGAGAGAGAGGACACGATCAATTCAGCGGCCCCATCTCCATCATGTCATCGCCTGTCAGCATAGATTTAAGAATAAAGCTTCGGAGAGACTTTCCAGTGCTCCGCTCTGATCGATGCGTCGCCAACGTTGGCCCTGATGTCACCGACACGCATGGCGCAGCCCACTCAGGACGACCCGTCCACTGCGGCCACGGCGTGGGAGGGAGACTCCCCACAGCCGGCGGCCTGAGTTTACGGCCGCGCCGCCAGTTCATGGGGAAGGTGTGTTGACGCTCGAGAGCGGAGGCAAAAGTGGAGATGCATATGGGAGAGGCCATTAGAGAACAGAGAGGCGAAGATGAAGAGATAGTGACGGAGTGAATGAATCGAGTCATTAAGCATGTGTTTGTGGGAGACCGGCTCCCATATGACAAGAGCAGGGTGGCTTCTGCTGCTGCTCTCCATAAACAGACAAACAGATTGGCTCGTTTATCTCTCTCTCTCTCTCTCTCTCTCTCGCTCGCTCGCTCGCTCGCTCTCTCTGGGCAGCGTTTGTCTCCTGCTTTCCAGGGAATGCCGAGGACTTTCCTCCCCATGGTCTCCGGAGAAGTGTTTGCTTGCACCGTATTTCAATTTGTAAACCGGCTTCTTTTGATAAATCTTCACCACTGTCGAATGTCAAATTCATTTAGGACGCACATCTCAGCCATTCAGTCCATAAGTAGCTGTAATTCGAACTGTACCTGATTTCAATTAAGTGACTGGCATGTTCTAAATAATACAAAAAAAAATTTTCAGTCAAAGTAGCGCGCGAATGTTGGTTGCATCTTAAACAGATGATCTCTGATTACTCACAGTTTCATTGGTGGATGACGCTGAACGTGATGAAGCTGTTTCCCTGTAAGACAGAAAGACAAATCTGTTAGAACCAATCACAGAGCCCTGTGTAGACACACCCACTTATTGAATGAATTCTCTTTCTTAAGCATCATAGTTAGCATCAATTGCACTGCTTTTTAATGATATGCTACTTAAACTTGTGAGATCCTACTGTACAGACTCAAACGAGATGTTGGAATTAGAGATAGATTTCAATTTGTCAACGATGAATCTTCCTTACACACAAAAGTAGTCATGGAGTTCCACAAGGTTCTGTTCTAGGTCCAATACTCTTTACTTTATGCTAACATTCGGTAATATTATTAGAAACCACCACTTGTATTTCCATTGTTATGCAGATGACACCCAGCTGTATTGATCAACAAAGCCTGATGACTTAAACCCCTTTGGTTAAACTCCAGGATTCTCTTAAAGACATTGAGCCATTTTGACCTGGATCATGAACTACATTTTACTTCTAAACACAGACAAAAATGAGGTCAGAGTCTTTGGGGCGAAGCATCTTAGAGAGCCACTGTCAGATCAGTGACCCTAGATGGCACTGGCCTAATCCCCTGATCTGCTGTGAGGAACCTCGGGTTTTGTCGACCAGGACTTGTCATTTGAGCCAAATATAAAACAAGAAAAAACAATTTCAGCTCGGTAGGCTGATTCTGTCTCTGCCTTTAAGGTCAAACTCAAAACGTTGTTTTTGACAAAGCTTAAGAAATAGATCAGGTGAGTACAGAAATGTCCAATAGTTAGGCTGCTATAAGCTTAGACTGCTGGGGGAACTCCCATCACGCACTGAGACCAAGCACTTCCCATTTCTCCGTTTTTCCAAACCCTTTATCGATGTCTTTTCCATCACTATTATTATTATTATGACTGTATAATTGGTCGTATTAATCCCACACCACATGATACTGATCCCACTACTTTTCCGGAGTCCCTGCACTGCACTGTTTGGTTTTTTTTGCAGTTCCGCTGCTGCTGCATCCAGGCCGTGATGGTGGATGATTATGCTGATGCTAAGATGCTGATGAGGATGAGGGTGCTGACAATGATTGTGACAGTGGCTCATGGTTAGTGGGGATGGATCGTGTGGCTGTGGTGTGTTACGGTCTCCAGCTGTGACTCACTGGTTGTTATTGTTGTTGTCTGTTCCATGTAACATCTATTGCACTTCTAATTCAGCTTGCAATCTAACTACAACATCACTAGTCACTACACTCTGTACCTTTATGTACTTACAGCCTCCTCTTGGCCGACAAATGAATACAACTCAAAGCTCAGAAGTGCACACATATAATCTTGCACAGAGCAATTTCCTTTCATTGCATGACATTGAAAAAAGAGAACATGATTAACAATAAAAAACAAATGTGCCAGGTATGACTGTCTAATGACTTTGCTTTGCTTGTGTTAAAGTTACTCCTCATAGATGATGATGATTTAAACAGACATTAGCAGCTTGAAAAAAAATATTTCACAACTTGGCCACAGTTCAAAACAATGTGTTAAAAATAATACATGCCGACAAAGTGGAACACATTTTTCTCCGTCCACTGGAAAGAGAAAAAACCACGCTGATTCCTCTTTGCACCACCGAGAGGAAAATCTACCAGAGTTCAAAACCTCATGAAAATGTAGAGAAAAAACAGATCTTACAGTTTCTGAGATGAAACCGAGATAAAACGGACTCTTTTCCCTGTCACCGTAAATCTCTCTTACACACACAAGCATTATTTTAACTCAACTGCCTCTGCTTCCGATTCTTCAACCCTTGCGGTCTTGCTCCTCTTTTGGTTTCACTGTGGAGGGCAATCGTTACGTGAGTGATGGTACCCATCAGTGTAGTGCATGTGTTGTAAAACTGTCAGCCGCTGACAGATTGACTGACGTGGTCAGCCCTTCAATCACCACCGCCGAAAAGGCAGGGTTAGATCGAGTGGCTAAAGATAGAGAGTGAGAGAGAGAGGGAGAGAGAGAGAGAGAGAGAGAGAGAGGAAACAGGTGCGTTTGTAAAATGTAGTTTTCCCTGTGCACTCTAATCAGGTCTTGCACTTAACGAAAACCATGAAAAACAAACATGGCTGCTATTTCGACGAGCGCAAAGAAAGACAGCAAAAAAAAAAAGAAAAAAAAAAGGACAGTCCTATCGAGAAGTAGCGTTGCCGTGTGATTTAACAGCTGTTAATTCAAAGGGAAAAACTTTATGCGGTCCAGATGGTCTCAGTCAGTGGCAGAATGAGAGAGCTAACTTCATTGGCTCCAGCCATGTGTTTTTCCTCCTGATAGAAATTAAAACGGTCGTTTGTTTGTCACTGCTCACTACACAGCTCAAAATGTAGCAATGAAACGCTCCTCGGCGATAATGCACCGTAATTACTCAAACGCCTTTTCTTTATCTGCGGCGGTGGGAGGACAGACGGAACACTTTCTTCAGATGAGACTTTTAAAAACCCAGAGTTTGCTCAACACACAAGCGGCAGATGACGCAAAAGGTGTGAGGCATCAGCGACCCAGACGTCTGTGTTAGGTGACATTAGTTTGATGTTGAATCTCTGTCCCTAATCAGCTGTGGGCTGCCGAGCTAACGCGGTGTCGCGAGGAGTCTATAATTCTGCACCTTCGCACAGCGTGCGAGTCCTGAGAGGAGACGAGAGTGGGCGTCTCTCTGCCGGCAAACATCTCGCACCTCACAAACGAGGTGAAAAACATTCTGTTGCGTGGGCGCCGGGAGGTTATCGGCAGCCTCCCACTTAAGACACACACTCAGACGAGCATTGGAAATAAAAGCACAGTGTCACCGTTACAAAGATGAAAGGCCGGTGTGTGACAGAGGACAGAGTCACTGCAGAACCCAAGTGACACTAAGCAGAAAATCTGTCCGGATGATGCTGGGTATATTTTTTTGTATTTTTTCTTTTTTTTCTCTTTTTTTGTGCTGCACATACAATGTCACACACCAGAGGCACGACTGACACGTATACATGTGATCTGGGCTTTTTTGACTCAAACATCCACTTCAGCATCCTGGCCACACTGTGCGTTGCCTATGGTGAATCATGTGTGTGATGGTGACGTGGCCTTCTTTCGGCTGCTGCCTGAGACACCACACATGAGGTTTCGTGAGAAACATGCACTTGCTTTAGAGGTCGGTTTCATTTTTTTCTGTTTCCCTTTTGATCGCTGTGTCTTGTTCCGACCTCGACCTGCATCAAACATGATTCACAGAGCTTTTTTTCTGATTGGTGCTGAAAAGTTTTTAAAAAATAAAATAAATAAACTGCCTCTTTCCAGTTCTGCTTGCTCTTCCAGGTTGTTGTTTTTTTGTAATTAATCACAGTCATTTTACGAAATTAAAAGGTATTGAAATGAAGATTTGATTTTTAGGAAATATATTTGTATCCACAACTATTGGGCCTGAAAGTCACAACTTTATTTTAATAAATCTGTGTCTTTGTTATGTAATTAATAAGAGAAAACTACAGACAAAATATGTTATCAAAACAAAACATCTTGGTCAACACCTTTGAAAAAATTTACAAATCAAAACAGAGGAGTTGTACTACAGGTGCAAAATGCATTTCTGGTCTGCACATGCAAATTCTTGTAATATCTTATAATAACTGATTGAGCTGATAAGCTGATATATTTTTCCTCAATACAATTTAGATTTAAATGGAAAAAAAATAAGAAACCCTTGAATAATTTCAGTTAGACTATTTTACAAGATAATATTTTGTTGTTGAAAAAAAATTGTTTTGTACCATTTTTAAATCAAGCTGAAAGAAAGAAGCTAAATGACAGCAACAAGAGTGAGTTCTCTTTGTGATGTTTTATGGTCTTTTGCTTCATTGTGCGGAGAAAAAGACACAGTGACCTCATGAATGATGACTAACGGAATAGTACAACTAACCCTTTGTTGAATGTAACACTGTATTTGACCTCATGGACAAAAAAATCTTTGCTGACTAACTCATAAACGATTCACATTTACATATTTCTACGTGCAGTGATCTTAGAGAAGGAAGAGAAGGAAGTGTGTCTATATAAATACAAAAGATAATAATAAAAAGACATTTAATTTCATCATTAAAATACACATCCACCACTGGACATACAGTGTGTGTTATGCACACTTTGCAGATCATTATTTTTCCCTTCTCTTACATTTATATTTCTTTCCTTACATAAGTTCATGAAAATAATAATATTAATAATTCCATGCAAATTGTCTCTTCAGTCTATTAAGTGTGTGTGTGTGTGTGTGTGTGTGTGTGTGTGTGACTAATAGAATAGTAACAAGCTATCGGCAGATAAACCACAAGCATATCTGAGGCTCAGGAAGTGTGTCAGCCAATACCGGACAGTCCCAAGGCCTTGGTGTTTATATGCCCTATTTCATTTTAACACAAATCCAGCATAAGGACATGGTTGTATTCATGATACAGCCATATATCACAATACATATATATTTTTTTATTTATTTTTTTATATGGAGCTAAACATCCAGCGTACACAGCTAAAACACTCGCGATTAAAGTCCAGTCTCCAAGCCGCACATTTCTCCTGATTACTTTTATTTTTCCACGGCGCTACATGACGTTATCCACTTTCCTCTTCCAGTAACGTTGCATTAGGTTTCCAATATCCATGGTGTGTTTTTCCATCTTTCACATATCAGGACTTCATGGGCTTTTTAGATGAGAAATTATCGATACAAGATGAAGTATCAGCAAAAAAGCGGTGACACATTGCCAACATGCTCTTGTTCCTGGTGCCAGCATCAATAATTCAGCCACCAGCTCATAACTGTATTTTCGATGCATAATTGAGGCCAACCAACCAACAATGTTTTCTGTTGCCATCTATATGCGGGGTAATTTTTTAACAATGTGGGGATTCGACCATTAAGCTTTTAACGTCACTTTCCACAATGGGCTGGAAAGTGTGAGGTTTTGGGACACGTCTCCCTCTCTCCCTCTCTCTTTGTGATCTATGCTTAGTCGTGCCCGTGTGGGTTCGTTTGTGTGAGGAGGGGGGGTGTTTTCATAGCTAGTGTGAACATAAAAGTCTCCAGATGATAAGTGTGGGAAAGATGTGGTGAGTAAATGAAAACGTGCAGACTCCACATTTGAACAATGCGGTTTGGAAAGGAAGGGGGGCGTCTCAGAGTGAGGTGAGGTTTCTGAACCTGCAGTTGTCATCTTGTGTGTGTATGTAGGTGCACGGTGTGTGTGTGTGTGTGTGTGTGTGTGTGTGTGTGTGTGTGTGTGTGTGTGTGTGTGTGTGTGTGTGTGTGTGCGTGTGTGTGGTCAGTGATTTACAGGTTGTCAAATTGATTTTTAATTAAGCTAATTTTGTGGATATCTCAGTTGGCCATATCTTTAAATATAAATTTTATTTTCGGAACGCTACTTCCTGGGACCTGTCTGTAATTCTCATTTGTTTTGTACTACTGCTTAATAAATATTGATTTACTATTTTAATTACATGTTAATCTCAAACCACATAGGTGCCAGGGTTATGACTCTCCCAAGTCACTCGGCAAATTTCCTTTTTGCAAATATTTATTGAGGATGGCATCCTGGGGGGGCCATAAAAGTGAATAACAATCATTAAACAGAGACAAGCTGTCTACAATATCTGCTTAAGTGTCAATATCAGCAACACAGCTTGACCCATCCACTAATCAATTACTTGCACTATTGAGTTTTTTTTTCCCTTCTTTTTTTTTCTTAATTTCCAAACACACGAAATGAAAAAAATCAAAAGCTGTATATTGTAAATGTAGAGTTGCATTTCAAATGCAGCAATTCATGTTGACAGAACATATCTTATTTTTCCAATGTATTCATGTATTAATTCATTTATCTATTCTCTATTTGGTTGCAGATAAACTATTTCTAGTTCGAATTTCTCTTTTTTTTAATTTTTTTTTATAAAGCTGAGAGAGGAGTCTGAAGTATAGGACCAGGATGCCAGAGATTGATTGTGATAGTGGCTCATGGTCTGTGAGGATAGATCCTGTGACTGTGTCACCATCTCTGACAGTGACTGAAGTGGCAGTGGATCCTGGATCATGCCACTGAGTCACAGTGGATCCACAGATCAAGAAGTTGTGGCAGTTGATTGTGACCTTTGACCCTAAATGGATCTAGATGTATGCGGTTTGTATAATAGTTGCCCACATGTGACATCTATCGCATGTCTGTCCGTCCTGGGAGTGGACCCTTTACCTGTGACCTTCCCTGAGGGGAGGGTCTTTTCCTGGGTAGTTTTTCCTTGCTGAGGGTCTAAGGACAGAGGATGGTTCTCACCCTGTGAAGCCCTGTGAGACAAACTGTGATTTGTGAATGTGGGCTGTATAAAGACAATTTGATTTGTTTGTTTATGAAACATAATTAAATAACATTATGAATTGTTGGAATGTGTTGCATAGATTTCTTTTGAATTAATTATGTTTCGATAAACTGTATTATTTCTGGTTGACTTGGGGACAGACGATTCAGTGAAGCTTTGACTTACTGGTGATACATGATTTTGTATAATTAAATAGGATTTTAACATTCCATGATAAGATTTCACACACTATTGCATTCGTTATTTTCTTCACTTTTGGTTTTGGCTGATTCAATTATGCTCATATTTCAAGTTTAAAAATAACTGCGCAGTCTGCCTATAGAAGATATATTACATTAAAGATTCCAACCCGAAGCAAAATATTTTCAATACTTCTCTATATGAAGTCTGCCATGTTGCGCCACCATATTTTTTACAGTAGCCAAGAACGGACTACCTAGACATCTTATGCGTATTTAATGCGAACTGTAGGCTACAAAGGTGAGGTGAGGCGTATATCGCTGCAACATGAAACTTCATCACGAGATGTCACAACATCCTACCCATTGTACCTTTAGTATGAAATTCAACCCACAATGTGTTCACATTTAAGTGACTTCAGTAAACAATCCTCCCTGTCCTTTCCTTTCGTGTGCTTCAGTCACAGAGACGTACTGAGACTGAGAGTAATGCATTAGGGTATTAGGAAGGAAATACTGAAGGAGAATCTGTGGCGCTCCGTTTTGTTTCCCATTTAAAAAAGCTGCAAATGAGGAAATGAGGAAGAGTAAACAACAACATAATTTAATCTCCTCCGGTCCAAACAACACTGACAGTGTGTAGAACATTTGCTTTAGATAAGAAGGTGAAGGAGTATGTGTGTGTGTGTGTGTGTGTGTGCATGCGTGTGTGTGTGTGAGCGTGTTTGGGGATAATCCATGCAGCATGATAGTGTTTGCATGGTTTGTTCCTGAGATCAAGGTTGCTGGTTTAATTGAGCCTGTACTGGACCCTCAGCTGAGAGTGTAGGCAGAAGAGCATCGAAAAAACTATGAAATGGTTCCAATATGCCCAATCGATGGGGCTTTGTGTGCAGCTCCCTTGGGCCTTTGATTTTCCTCTCAAGCACCAATCCAGGATCTCCGCTCTTCAAAGGCAAACTCCATCTTTGCTGTTATTGTTGTTGTTGCTTTCACCACATTTGAGTGATGTCACCGAGGTCGATTTTATCCATGTCCATAAAAGGTTCTCCCACACTTGAATCGCCCGGGAGATGTCTTCTGTCGGCCTGTGCAATGGTTACAACATCCAATAAAGGTCAATCTCCCATGCTAATGGCCAATTGGGTTTGTTCCCGTTATTGGCCCTCTGAGCCGTGGTCAACAGATGGAGAGCTGGCACCACCGACTTGACTTACACTCCAGCCCCAAGGAAGCTCAACTCCATCTCCAAGTGTGACTACACTCTCCCTCTCTGAGCATGTGTTGGCCCATACATCACTCCCATCGCGTGCAGGCCCTGTGAACGAGGCGCTGTCGCCGTTGCATCACAGGAGCGCTGCCAGAAAGGGCTAACCGTCTAACCATTTCATCTAATTGCCTCATTAATGATTCACCAGTGTTAGGCTGCTCTAGCACTTCGCTGTGGGGAGCAAATTGTTCTGATTGGTTTGCCTCTGTCAATTATTGATGAGGCAGTGATCTGGAGTGCTAACACCTGGCTTTGGAGGTCCAAACAGCCCTGCATTCCCATCACACACTCTGTTATCACACACCCAGGGACCACCTTCAGAGCAGAGGGGGCTTAAGTCTGGACTGTTGCTGTTCCCTGACAGTGGATGTAGCGTGCCCAGGGGCGACAGCTGTGATCGCCGTGGTAGAATATTAACTCATAGAACACGGTTCGCGGCTGTGCGCAAGATGGACAAAATAGCAACAAATCTCTCTCAGTGATTCGTGCCGAAAGTGGTGGAAGGCAAACACAGACAATGTTACGCAAGGAAGGAGCCGCTGATACTGCCCTGTAAGTGTGTGTGTGTGTGTGTGTGTGTGTGTGTGTGTGTGTGTGTGTGCGATTGGACCGGAGATAATGGTAATATCTCAAGTAAATGTTAATCCTTAGCAACCATAGAAGTACAATTATATTCTTGACTGCATCTTTTGTCAAGCTCTGCACAAAAGTCTGTCTTCTGTAAGACTAGAATTGTAGGCCAATAGGCCAATAAGAAAGAAATACATATCATTTATCCAATAAATGATTAAATGTCATCTACATCATTAACTATCACAAAAGGATTTTTATAAATAGAAAACAAAGGTTCATTATGTATTCTTTTTTGTTTTTATCTGGCTGTTTATCAAGAGTTTACATAAGAGAGGAAAATAAAAAAAACAGATGTCTTGGAAAAATAAAATAACAATTACCATTCTAACTATCATCATATAACTGTGATGAATATCTGGTATAACGTGGTGTAATATTTAGCGAGAGTTTTGGTATTTTAGTATCATGCCACTAGAAGTGCTAGTGATTTGAGGAATAATATAATAACTGAAGTATATTATCGACTTCTTATTTTAATTAAAGATCCAGTAGGGAAATCACTTCATTTGGATCATATATGTTCAAGATATGTGGGCCAGAAGTGACTGATCTTGTAATCTTATTATTAGTAGTATTTATTCTTATTTTATTTTATTTTATTTATCTTTGTTTTTGTTTTTTTTGTTGTTTTTTTTTGGGGGGGGGGGATGTTTTTTTCATTTCTTTTTTTTT
>JAFBJT010108029.1:3104-16427 GCA_016785325.1 Chascanopsetta lugubris | reverse complement strand
GGGGCAGTGTGGAACAGTCATGCAATGTCAAATGACAAATGAAGCCAGTTCATCACATTCATCTGAACTTGTTCCAAGATGATGATATTCGAATGAAAAGCCCATGTTTCATGTGAGCGGTTTTAAAGTCGTGTTTTTAGAAGAAAGGAGCTTAAAATAGTCACAACTGTGCTGCATTAAAGGAAGTGTGGGATCAAGTGTTTTCACAGCTTGATCCATGTTAAGTCTAAAACCAGATCGACCAAAGCCTGACAGTCTCCTTTAAATTCAATCGAATCTCTCCGTCTCTGTAAACGCCCCTGGTTTTTAAACCGAGCTGTAAAACGCTGAATATGTTGGAAAAAGTCCACAGATGTAACGTTTAGAGGGTCTGCTCTCCGACGCCAGATCAGTACCAAAATGTAATGACTTCATCCCACACCCACAGCACCTCCTTCCACCAAGTCCTATGGAAATATGAATGGTAGTTTTTGTGTAAACTTGGTAACTAACAAACAAACAAATGGACATTTCTTTGCATTGTGGCAATTTTGTGAGAAACTGGTTTAAACTGGACCAAGGTGTCAGTGACGAAATGATTGGACCACTTGATAATCTGTCTTGCGTCTGATTGACAGGGAGACATTCGCTGACCAGGCACCATCACCACCACAACCAGTCATCTGGCAACAAGGAGGCCTTGAACACCAGGATGCAGCTGAGCGATGACTCAGCGGAAAGAGACCACCTGATCGGAGCCGGTCTCGGGGCCAAACTCCCCGTCAGCACCAAGCATCACCATTCTCGCAAACACGTCCACCTAGACTTTGTGGAGGAGGACCCGCCTGTCGGGGAGGAGCTCACCGCTGGCGGCGCCGGTCCGGACCAGCCTGGGAACCCACTGTCCGACGACGTCATCACCGTGGCGTTCCACAGTCCGGCGCCGGACGTCGTGCCCTCCGACGCCCTGGATCTGGCCAAAGTCCCCAAACCTCAGAAGCAGAAAGGGGCCGACCCCACCGCGTGGACGCTCTCTGACTTTTACGACTACCTGTCCCCCGACGACGACCTCTCCGCGTTGGACACCACCCCGGAGCCCGAGCCCACGCCCTCGCCCCCGGCCGATATGGAGGACGAGAACCCGCTCCTCTCTGGTTCTCCGGCCGTCCCCGACAACGCGGTTCCTAAAGTGGAGAGTGGGCCTTCCTTACCTGTTCCTCCCATGTCGGGGCTGGACAAGGATGACGGTGTCGAGCTGGGCGGTGCCATGGGGGCCGACGGCTGCAGGCTGGGCTTCGTGCGCTCCGGACCAGGGGTGTGTGTGTCCCAGTGCGACACTGAGCCCAATTTCTGCCTGAACGGAGGCGTGTGCACCGTGGTGGCAGGGATGGGAGCGTTCTGCAGGTGAGCGACACATAGAGAAGAACTGGTTAGTATGACGCTGCATCACATGGTGAATCATAGAGGGGTGATTACACTGGCTTTCATTCTATTCATTACAGTGTGATTACAGAGGTTTTTTTTATTCGCATGGACAAAGAGGCAGTGACATTTAGAGGAAACTGGAGCACAAGCATATTCATAGGATGCGAGTATTTAGGAGGATTGTTGGCAGCTCAAACATTCCCCCTTTTAATTTGTGTTGTTGGGATCGTTGTCAAAACATATCCTGTCCAACACAAAGAGAAGATTTAGGACAAGCACACACACACACACACACACACACACACACGCGCACGCCGACAACACACACACAAAGACAGAAGGCTGGTTTAATGTGTCATGTGGGTTTGTCAAGATCACAGTGGGGTCGCCAGAGGATTAGTGCAGTTTTGGAGGCAGGGGGTGAAGAGGGTGTGTGTCTCTCGTCTACTGACAGCTGATGTGCTCGCGCACACACACACACACACACACACACACACACACACACACACACACACACACACACACACACACACACACACACACACACACACAAGTACATGCTAATAGAAAGTATAAGAAAGATGACAACGCACTGAGTTCTGGAGGGAACACACACACACACACACGCACACGCACACACACACACACACATGCACACACTGCTTGTGAATAGGCACCATGCCTTGAAATCGCCATCTGTCCCATCCTGAACTGAGAGGTAAACTGTTGCTCATCTGCTGAGTAATAGCGCGCGTGCGCGCACACATACGCACGCACGCACGCACACACACACACACACACACACACACACACACAAACACACACACAGTGATCCTCTGATCTTATTAAGGACTCGGCTACAGGCCGAATCCCTGCTTTGCAGAACAGACCTCAGGACACCATGTACATCAGCTCCATGTAGCGTTTTACACTCTTTACGCAGGATAACACACAGTGGCTATAAATATGGTAAATACACCCCTTTAGTGGACACACACACACACACACACACGTGATAAACCTCCCGGCTTTTCCACACAGCTGCTGGAGAAAGCAGGAAAAACAACAGTGGCCGCGCTGATGCAAAAACAAACCCTCTCTTCCATCATCTACGTGTTTCTGCCTGTGCGTGTCCAGGTGTAACGTGCAGGACTACATCTGGAACAAAGGCACGCGCTGCGACTGGGCCGTCACCGAGTTTCAGGTGTTCTGCGTGATAGTGGGCGTGTCCTCCTTTGTGCTCCTCCTCCTCCTCATGATCATCGTATTCTTCGCCAAGAGGCTGCACCGCCTCAAGAACGAGAACAAACGCCTTCGCAAGCGCAGGTGTGTGGCTCCTGTTAAACAATCCATCTGTTCATGGGAGATTTGATTACAGAGTCACCAATTCGATTGTCAGGGTTTATTCATCGCTCCCCTCTGCACTGCATTATTTAGTCTGTGCTGATGGAGATTTGTCAATGTGTCGACCAGAGGCTTTAATACCATCTCCACACTCCGTATGAGTAATGTAGGTAATATCTGGACCTGCAAATATACAAGTGTAAATAAAAAAAAAATATGTTCACTGTAAATATTTATCTCACACCCACGGACACACACACTTCTCTATCTCTCTCTCTCTCTCTCTCTCTCTCTCTCTCTCTCTCCTGCAGTAAGTACCGTCCACAGAGCAGCGAGCCACAGACCGACGGCCTCTCTGTTTCCACCACGGCCGACGGCTCGCAGCCAAATGTAAGGAAACTGTGCGACTCCCCTCCGCCTGCTCCCCAAGCTCACACTCACAACCTGGCGTACTATGACAACATTATCTGTCAGGTATGCCCCTGCTCTCCTCATGTTTACCATCCTCTCTCTCTCTCTCTCTCTCACTCTGTAGCTCTTTTTATGCGTTTGTCTGTTATTTCATTTCCCTCCGCGTGTTTCCCTCTTTACGTTTGCTGATCTGATCTATATACCTGTCTCTGTCTGTGACCTTTAAACACAAAGAACTGAGGCTTGTTGTGGTTTGCACACACACAAAAAACCCTTTTTAATCCAACGTTCAGTCAAAAATCTTATTTGCTGTTCTCTCCTGTCTTGCATTTGCAGTATATGTGTGTGTATATTTAACACTTCTCATACTCACTAATGCCCCTTAGAGGCCATCATCAGCCAGCTATACCTGGGAGTATAAACCCAGAAACCCTTATAACCACTTCCAGGTAAGAGCAGAGCACAAACATCCACGTTGCCTGCAGCAGTTTCCCCTCCCGGGCTTTTTGCTTTTGCAGCAGCTGCTGTAGATGCCAGATCGTGGCTGCAGAAACCTGACCTCCGCCTCCTCCTCATCCTCCTCCTGTGTCTGATCATGTTTTAATGAATCGCCTCCTACAAGTCTTCCTGCACCCACTTGTTCTGAGGCGTCAGCCTGCGCTGTGCGGATTAACCCTTTCCCAGTGAGGAGACTTCATTATGACCAAAGAGCCATTTTAAGGTTGCTTTCCTTGCGACCCCCCCCACCCTCCCCCTCTCCACAGGTTGTGCATGTATTACTGCATATGGTGGATAACAGCATTCTGTAGCAGCAATTGTGTGTGTCTGCAAAATGAGTGTGCATTGATTTCCATGTTTCTGAATGCGGGGGTTTGTGTACGCAGCAGATTTACACGTGCCCTTGTTTTGCCTTTCATCAATCACACTCGCCTGCTGCGTTACTGAGCCAATACGGTTTACTGACGCATGGCCTCACTCCAAAACAATCAATACTCTATGAATGGTCTTGCTACAAATGGCCAATGCAAATACTGGATTCGCTAAAAATGGCGTTAAAAGTTATTTAAAGGCTATTTTTACTTGAGCGACTTTGAGCTTTTAAAACATTTCAGCTATGGAGGGAAAGCATGTTTGGTTAGTTGTGTCCAGCTTGGGCCAGTGTGACAGATCGATGGTGCCCTACTTACTGCCCGCTGTGCCCATGACCTTCAGATGTCTGTGACATGCCAGTCAGTCGATGGCTCCAACATTTACAACATGCGGCTGTACACAGAGTTACTCCATACATACACACACACACACACACACACACACACACACACACACTTCTAACTAAATTTGCCTGCACTAACACTGACTTTACTATTGTTTTTAATATGAACCACTGCTCTCACAGCTCTGCCGGCATTTCAGCACGGTTGTTACATATATGTTTCTGTCATGTACAAATGATGTAAATGTCAGGTCTAGAGGCTAAAAAGCCCCTGCAGGCGCACGCTCTGCAGGGCACTCTTTTAAATGTCACACAGCCGATCGACTGCACAGTAAACTGTAAAGTCCAATTGCCCTTAAATCAACATTTCTTGGGAAGTCGATGGTTATCTTTCCAATAATAGGCAGAGATATGATGAGTGGAGGAGGTGAAGGTCTCTGCATGAAGTTTGAGATCAGTGACCTGATTCTGTTAAAGGAGGTTAAACTCAATCACAACGGTTTTCTGAGCCGCATCTTTTCGGTTTATAATTGAAATTGAGTTTCTTCAGAGTCCTTTAAAGATGGAGTCGACCTGTCTCATGACAGAGCTGGTCTGCAAAGCCTCTAGCAGAACGTCACCAATCTTGTTGCCTAGCAACCACACAGAGGTTCAGACATGACAAGGAGCTTTAGCATAGACACAAACACAAGTAGGCACGTTGTGAATGTTAAAAGCATATGTGTGTGTGCTGAAATATAGCACGGTGCTAAAGGTACCACTCTCTCCCCACAGGATGACCCTAAGAAGCAGGACGACCCAGCCAAGTCCCCTCAGCCCAAAGAGGAGGGATCCATGAACATCCTCAACTCTCACTCCCCAAAGCACGAGAACAATCGTCCCACCTCCATTGCTCACGACCATGGCCACGCCCCCAACAACACGGAGGACAACGCCGAGGTAAACATGCTCCAGAACAACCTGGTGTAAAAAAACAAACAAAAAAAAACAAACACCACCACCAGACAAAATGTGCTGCCGGAGAATCAGACCAACAAAAAAAATTTAAAAATGCACAATAGCAACAACAAAACACCTTAGATGATTTTAGGCTAACATTTTTTTACACCCTGCAAGGTGTTTTTATACATATCTAATTAGGCCTCACGTCAAAAGTAAAGCACAACATGAGTTTAAGGATATGACTTGAGAAGCACAATAGTCCTGTTTACACGGCTGCCATGCCATCTCTGACCACACGGTGGTGCCGCTGCCTCCTTTCTTTTCTCTACCTGCCTCTTACCGCTGGTCTAACATCTGTGGCTTGGACCAACTAATGACTGACTCTCCTCTCTGCTGATGCTCTGCCTTGGTCTCTGACCAATGAACTCTCCTAGCTTCTTCATCCTCTCTCCTTGTTTCCTTAGCCCCGCCCCCTGCCCTCCCTTTGCCTCAACCTGCCCCCCCCTCCCTGCCTTACTGTCTCGCTCTGCCCGCATGCATTGGTGTTCGACGGAAAAAGTGTCTGAAAAATCTTTTGCAAAAAAAAAAAAAAAAAGAAGTATGTGGAAATCAAGTGAAACTCGTATTTGCGATAAAATAAAAAAATATTCATGTTTGCTCATAAGTGGATATGTCTAGACTACATGAGGTCAAAGTACTTGCTTGGAGTTGATATTTGGATCTATATACATATATTACACACATTGTGTCTTGGTTTTCAATGTGATTTCTAATACTTTAATGTACTTGAGCTTCTTTTGTACTTTTTGAGTATACATGAAGGATTATAGTTCACAGTGGTTGGAATAAATCTTTTTAATTTTATCCAGCTTGTCCCTGTGTTTTGCTATGATCTGTATTTTCCCTCTATTCTCTCACTCTCTCTTTCTGTCTCTTTATTTTCCTCCTCTCTGCATGTCTGCTCATGATGATGCTAACTACTGCCCCACTGCTCTCAAGCTAATCATAATTGAATGCATGGCTGACCCTGCTTTTGTGCCACAGCTCGCAGATTAAAACTACACACACACACACACACACACACACACACACACACACACACACAATGGTGACTGTGTCTGTTCAGCACCAGGGACAGTTCTACTACAGGATGAATAGAAACTACTACCAGAGCTGCAGACACTTTTAAATCCACATTTCAAAGCAGCATTCATCTCCAGATGCAGTTTTAGTGACATCAGAGGTAACTGAGTTTCACATCATCTGTCTTTATAAACGTATATTCTGCTTTCAGTTTGCATTACACTGTCCATTCATCTCTGTTGCACATTTTGTATAATACAACACAGTGACCAAAGGGTAACATAAAAGTAGGTGTATTCAGGATGAAACTCTCATGTTCTGCTCCATAGAGAATTCCCCAAAGCTTCAGATGTCTGAGAAAACAACAGTGTGTAAACATTGAAGATCTTTAGAGAAGAAATGCAAAATGGCACCAGTATAATTTTTAGATCCTATCCCAGGAGAAATTATTTAACTCACTCTTACACACTGGACCTTTAAACAGCTGAATGACTTCCATAACCATTTGGCTTCCATTACAGCTCCCCTGATGTATTGGACATAAAATATGTGACATTGCACTAGAAACATTATGGGTCACTTTCAGTGGTAATGATGTGTCACATTATCTGCGGTCCCCCTCAGCCCCACAAATCTTTATAGCAGATTTGGGTTTCCAGCATTAAGGTCGCAGCTTTTATTTTTTTCTTCTCATCTCTATTTTTGGCCACAGCAGGAAACGTATCAATGTGAATCATTCAAATACCCGTGGTGCATAATGGGGCATCAAATAAAGAGAATTTAGCTGCAGTAAAAAGTCACATATTTCCCTCAGGAGATGGTGGAGCCCCAAACCAGAGCCAATATGAGACATGGATTGAGAAGGCAGACAGAAACATAACTCTAAATGAATGCTAATGTTAAAGCTAAGTGCTGCGTGCGTACACACTGAGCCATTTACCGTGGGACTTAATGATGTTGGTGTTCACAGCTGGTTTCCTCTCCCACCACATGGCTTAAAAATGAGCGTCTGCAGTTTTCATCCCCTTGTGTGCCCAGTGGTCCATTTGTGTCATAATCCATCCATGTACCTGTGCAGCATCATCTCATTGTTGTGTGTCTCTCCCTGCACTGTTGTCACTCTCTCTACCTGCTGTATCAGGATGGAGTCACTATTGGCCTGGAAGTGCTCCTCCCCAAAGAGGCCAAGCAACTCTCAGAGACCAGCCAGCCCCTTCAGTACGACGTCTTCCTCTACAAGCTCGCCAGTAATGGAGACTCGGCCTCTCCGTGCCAAGCTCTGCCCCCACACGGTCCCAATTCCTACTCCGCCTCCCACCATATTCCCAAATCGCCCAGGTCACCGAGGGTCCCCAAGTCGCCCAGATCGCCCAAACACACGAGGGAGCATCCGCCGCTCAACCGCGGGACGTCGTCAGTCAGACACTCCCCACCTGGCTGCCATTCCTCCGCCGCTCACCACTCCTCGCGCGCTCGCCACTCAGCACCCGGGTGTTACTCCTCCCCCACTTGCCCCCAGTCTTGCCACTACTCTCCCTCCCAGTACAAATGCATGCCCTCATCCGCCTCCACTCCGCCTCAGCTGCGGAGGCCCAGAGGTCGATCTCAGGCTCCTGACTCAGAGTACTCGGGCCCCAGGAGGCAGTACAACAGCGGATACATGTACACGTCTCCATCCTCGCCTCATCTCACCCAGCCCCCTCCATCACCATCATGCAGGGTTAAGTACAGCCCGGTCAGCACCCGATCCCTGCCGCCGCTCTCCTGACCGCACCTCCACAAGCCCAGTTGGACCTGGCGTCTACGGATTCGAAACGCACAAACGTCTGTCACGACCTCATCTGTGCACTGATTCGTCCATCATGACTCTAACCCTTTGTAGTAGTGATTTATAGGTCGAGTATCAATCCATCCGTCATTCATCTTCGTATAGTGCCTCCCTTATATTCGAACCCCGAGGACGAGCACAACAGGACCTGCACCACGGAGCCAGAGAACTAGACCTGCGACGACTCGGCAAACACCACACTCACCCAGACAGTCGACTCACCACAACACTCGAATAAATCACTGCGTCGTCTCCGCAGCTACACGGTCACACCTATTACACCTATGTGTAAATAACTCAGTGTCTCAGAGCTCAGGTTACACAAACACAGGACGAACCACTACATTCCCTGAACGGTGCCAACGACTGCTGACGATGTGGCTCATAAATGTTTCATAGATGTTTACAACTGTAGCTGTAGATGTTTTTGACTGTTTATACAAATGTTTTGCTATTCACTGTGTGAGATTACGGTGTGTTTTCAAGAGCTTTTAAAAATGTTTTTCATGTTTCTAATCCTCAATAAATAGATGAATGATCAAAATGTGCAGAGTTGTGCTCAACAGGCTGAGAAAGCTAAATTCGAGAGAGTGATGCAATAGGAATAGAAGATGATGGGGGTTTGTTGTTTTGAATATGAAGAACTCTGTCGTCCCCTTGTGGACATAGAGGGCATTGCAATATAACCACCATACTTTATAGGGTTAGGGTTAGGGGCAAAACTACAGTTCTGTGTGCCTCCACTTTTTTTTTTTGCCAGAACCATCAGTTTTGAAAGTGGAAGTGGGGCATTAGAATGTGTCCGCTAATCTGAGTATGGTTTGAACCCCTGCTCCGTCAGGCAACTGAAGCCTGACCTGCCCCCCGGCCTCACTGCCAGCTGTGTGCGAATGCACTGTGCTATAAACATAAATGTGACTTGCAGTGTAAAGCACTTTGTGAGATCAATGAGACTCGATAAGCGCTATATAAATACACTCCATTAGAGGCCACTGAGAGGCGGCTGACTGAGTTTTATGGATCATGTTAAACCATTACACCAGTAACAAGTAGTGAAGAGGCAAACTGGCAGTGAGATGACTATCTTAAATAAAGCTAAACAACAATATGCATCTATCTTTTGGTGGTAACGTTACATTCTATTTGTGATTGTTTTAAACATGATTTTTTTTTTTTAAGGACCAGTTGCAGCGAGACGCCAACAGTGGTATATGCAGTAATGCCATAATGAGGTAAGTCTACATTTTAAAGTACAGTGTGTAGGATTTGGTGACACCGAGTGGTGAGGTCATGTGATCTATTCTAGCATCCTATCACCTCCAAGCCTATTACAGCCTGAAGTTATGATTAAAACTGAGCACTGGGCCACAGTAAGAAAACATTGGTGGAATCTCCTGATGTAAACAAACAGTTGAGTGCACATTTACGGGTGATTCAAGCCATTCAATCAACTCAGGTCATTACACGCCCTTATAAGGATCTTTTGTATTGATATTTCTGCCAATGGAACTGGAAATAATTTCACCTAACTCATACACACTGGACTTGAGAAGCACACAAGGCATTCGCACACAGTGACAGAAAAACATTAGTAAGCAAGTAGTACAAGTAGTACAAAATAAATACATAAACAAATAAGTTAATAAAATCCAGTTTTTAAAAACGTACCTTGTACACAGCAGCCATTTTGACTCTAAATGGCAGGTAGACTGTTACTGGCGATGTTGATGGATATTCTCTTTGTAGGAGCAACGCTTTGATTAGTGTGAACAGTAACACCTGTGTTTACCTTTCTTTTCAAAATGGCCGCAGTGGGGAACCGAAAGGTCGATGAAAACTAGCTGGGACTGTCACTGGGTGATGATTGGTAACAGGTGAGCTCAGTCAGGATGGGGTGATTGACAGATGGAGGCCACGCCCACACATACAAACTAAAAGTAGGAATCCCTGTGTGTGCGCGCGTGTGTGTGTGTGTGTGTGTGTGTGTGTGTGTGTGTGTGTGTGTGTGTGTGTGTGTGTGTGTTTGTTACAGGTAAACAACACAAAAAGCGGAAGTGAACCACCACACCACAAGCTAGCACCTAAACTACTCACTCATTGGTATTTTAAAGTGATTTTAAATCCAGAAAAGTGACGTAGCTCCGCTTTAACAGTTTTTTTAAGAGAGTTCATGTCCTGTATAATAACACTCACCTTCAGGGCGTCACGTGTCCGTTGAGGAGAGACGAGCCGAATGTAGAACCCCTGCAGAACAGATGAGTGGACCCCAGTCATCATTAGAGCCCCTGCAGCGCTGCACCTTAGACCCCGTGTCTTCACCTGCCTCACAGGGGCATTTAAAGGGCCAGTGTGTCAAACTGAGAAGAAATTCAGTTCCATGTCTGTCAGATGAAATATGACATTTGACGTAACTACAAACTAATGTATTGATATCCAAGTGTGATGTATTTATTTACATGTTGCGAGGGGTAATAGGATGTAAAATGCAATGTAACCAGTAGATGTCACAAAGTTCTACACACATTCAATTATGTTGATTGAAGTGAATAATTCTGCTGAGTCAAAAAAAAAAATCTTGATTCTAAAAGTGTAATTGTAATTTGATGAACATTGTTTGGTTGTTTTTTTGTTTTGTTTTTTGCAGTGTGGCTGGCTGACAAACCAAATCAGTATCTATATGAAAATCCAGGACATGGATCAATATAAACGCATACAATACAACGGATAATATCTTTAGTTCATAATATGTATGTATTATTGTTAATAAGTAAAAGAAAATTTAGAAGCCCAGTTATCTCACATTAGCACCAGGTATAAAAGATATAAACAACATGCACATTTAACTGGAGCAGTCATTTCGACCGACATCACACTCAGTGAATGACACCGGCTCAAGTGCTGGTCTGGTTCAGGCGCAGACGAGCTGATATTCTCTCTCTGAGTGCATTTATATGCTGCCAGTTTCTCCAGCACTTATCCCTCATATTGTTACTTTATAATTTATAATAGAGCCCCCCCCCCCCGACCCCCCCAACCCCGCCTCTGAGGCTGCTCCTCCTCTTCAGCACAGCCATGTTTACATCACCCCCCTCCAGCTGCACCTGAGGGGAGAAAGAAAGGAAAACCACATACACATGGATTGTCCCACGAGGTGAGCAGTGGCCTCTGTGATGCCTGGCTCCAGATGGACGGGGGTGAAGGTGACTATACCCCCCCCCCCCCCCCCCCCCCCCCCATCCCCCCCCCCCCCCCCCCCACGCTGTTCTCATTCACCAGAGAGAGGCCGCAGTGTTGACGTGGAGGGATTAACTGACAGCTTTTTAAAGTGCAGAGCCAGTGAAGAGCTCCCCTGTCCTGCTCCACCTGCACTCTCTCTCTCTCTCTCTCTCTCTCTCTCTCTCTCTCTCTCTCTGTCCTCATTGTGTCCTCACTTGTCAGGTTCCTTGAAAGCTCCGGGTTTGTCCCAGTATTGTCTCCGCAAGGACACTGAGGAAAGTTGTGATCTCAAATTCAACAAAGTTTTGCGTGGGACTGACCTCTGCGCTGCATGGTCAAGATGTCGGTGTAAAGCCTTGGCACAGCACCTTTAACTCATAAAACACATCACAGATCACAAGCAGGTGTGGGAGCATTATCGTGTCGAACCAGGCTCAGTCTGTGCATCTGACAGGGAGGACATCAAATATGCATAAGATAGGTGAGATCATCCATAATTGACAAAACACTAATGAGTGAATTAAAAAGCCATTTAAACCCAGGGTCTGATGAGCTCAAGCCTGGAGTCAGCTGATTACAACTCTGAGGTAAACACATCTCGGTTCTAACCTCCACGGAGGCATCACCCTGCACAACCCCTGCTCCTAAACCTGCCTCACCTCTCACTCTATCTGTGTGTGTGTGTGTGTGTGTGTGTGTGTGTGTGTGTGTGTGTGTGTGTGTGCAGCTCCAGTGTCCAACCACAGAGAGGCAGCCTTGCCCCACACTCCAGCAGCCTGAGCCAGTGTTACTGTACAGGGGAAGAGAGCAGCAGCAGCAGCAGCAGCAGCAGCAACTCTTTGAAACTCCTGGTCTGCATCTTCATTAGGATTCAGCCTGTGTGTCACTGAGGGAACGTGCTGATTCAACATGATGCTGCCATTACTGATGATATCATCATGGAGATCTCTGGGTGATCTGTGCTCATCTCAAGTGTATTACATGAAAGGGAGGAGATGAGCTCTGGGATAGTCTGTGTGCGCGCACGTGTGTGTGTGTGTGTGTGTGTGCGTGTATGTGTGTGTGTATGTGTATGTGTGTGTGTCTGGTTACAGCTAAATCTGAGGTTGTCTGAAGTGGAGACGGCTGGTGAGGGTTGTGACTGGGTTTCAGACGAGCCGGGATAAGATATTTAATTATCATGTTAAGTTTGAGGTGAGGTGCGGTGAGTGTGTCTCACTGGGATAGTGTGTGTGTGTGTGTGTGTGTGTGAAATTCTAATATCACTAATGCTGTGGAATCCGTTAAGGTTAAGGTTAGGTAAAGGTGAGGTTTTAACTAAGTTTAAGATTAGGATTCATATCAGTCTCAAATGAGTCTAAGTTTAAAGTGTAGGTCCAGGTGAGGGTAAGGCTATGGTTAGGTTAAGTTAGGCTTAGGGTTAAGTGAGGTCAAGGTTAAGGGTTAGGTCAAGGTTAAAGTCAAGATTTAATTCAGCTGGGGTCAGAGTTTAGATTAGATTAAGATAGGAAAAGATATGTTATGTAAGGTACACATTTAAAGTCATGTTACACTTTTGTGTACGGTTATTATTTTTGATTAAGATAAAAGTTAAGGTTAATATAAGATCTGTTAGGTTGTTCTGTTTAAGATTAAGATTTAAGACTGCAGATAACGAGGACTCTGAAGGCAAGCAGAGATGCTTGTGTGTGTGCGCGCGCGCGCGCGTGTGTGGGTGTGTGTGTGTGCTGCAACTTCATCACTGCCTCTTCAAGCTATAAAGGATTTCTGCTGACCCAAAACAGAAGCAATTCCCTCTGTTCTGCTTCCTGCCCCACCTTCCCATTTTGTCTGGAAGGTACCCCCCCCCCCCCCCCCCCCCCCCCCCCCCCCCCCCCCCCCC
>JAFBJT010108028.1:151429-163578 GCA_016785325.1 Chascanopsetta lugubris | reverse complement strand
CATTATTCATAATGAACAGAATAGAATTAAACTTTGATGATGATGATATTACTACCACCAATAACAATAATAATAATAATATAATGATATTTCTGTTAATAAATCTGCTTACACATAACCACATGTACACCTATAAACACAAGCCTATGTATAAACACACACGCACATACATAGACACACACACTCATATCCTCACAATATAAACAAGAACACGATGCATAATCAAATTATCCCCATCATCAACATCATCTTCATCATCATCATCATCTTCATTATCATCATCACATCTGGGGACAGTTGCTTGTGTGATATTCAGCTGCAAATAGACCCAAAATGGTGGTCAACGTGGTGACTCTACGGTGGGAGGACCAGGAAGTAAAACAAGGAAACACAAGTGCATTTGTATTGCTGTTGTGTAAGAGGCGGTTTGAGTATTTCTGTCCGATTGAGATCAGCAGATCTGAACGTTGCATAATTGCCATGACTCGTACCTGCAGCCTCTCTGCTGATGAATGGACTGAACGGGCGCCAACAGATTCGTAGGAAAAGCTCCACGTCCGTCACAGACACACGAGTGGTTGCATGAGACTTACGCATTGTGCACGTTATTCTGTGTTCAACAACAACAACAACAGCAGCAGCAGCAGCAGCAGCAGCAGCAGCAGCAGCAGCAGCAGTGCTATGTTGCCCGTCAAGGAGTCGTGTATCCAACATATATGTTTTCACTTATGCAACACAAACACAGAGGGACACAAAAGCTGGGATTTGGTAACAGTTTCAGTTTATTCTCTTGTTGCGTTCACTCTCGGGTTCATGTGTCAAAACACATGATGTCATGGCGTCAGGACAAACCACAGGGACAAACAGATACTCATCCCATTCTGCCGCGCACCTCAGCGAGGTAGATCACTCCCTCCTTGGGGTTATTCTAGTTACTGCACGAGGTTTTGATTACATATGTAAAATAGTACATGTTGTATTTTATACAATACAAAATAGCTTTGGGCTGTTGTTGCAAAAAAAAACAAAAAAACGGGGGGTGATTTTGCTCACATTTAAAAAATAAAACAAAAAAAAAACAAAAACAAAATAAAAGAAAGGAGGAAGGTGCAGATGAGGTAGTACAGACAGAGGAGCGGAATGACTGATACGAAGTAACAGTAAGTTGTAAACAAAGTAAAACATCTTATCAAAGGCCAGTTCCACGTAGTATCCCGAATGGGTAGTTGAAGGTTAACCAGTGACCTCAGCGAAGACGCTGAATAAGGCCTTTTACTCCGATTCCATGTGACACGGATAACAACATGTATTCAAACAAACACACACACACTCAAGTTTCCGAGCGGCGCCTCTCGGAGCAAACACACATAATTGTCCGAGCCTCTCACATCTCCACACTCACTCTTTGCTTGTTTGAAAGTCCCATGAATAATCTTGACCTCCCCGGTTCGCCATAGACGCACGAGCGCCGGCCGTGTGATGTCATCGGGGGTCAGAGGGCACCACTGTGATGCCTACACTGCCGGAGTGCCCGGAGAGAAAAGAGAAGTATTTGCAGTAGAGTACAGAACAGAGCCCAGCTCTCTCCCAGCCGACCCGACCCACTGGTCCAGTTGCAGAACCGTAGAGAAACGAGGAAGCTGGAGCCAGAAACTCACAATGAGTCACTTCACCACTCAACTGTCGAGATCCATTTTGTAATGAAACACAGTCTAATCGACGGGTATTTGATTAAATGTGAGACAAGACTCAGATGAGATTTGATCTCGTATTAGAATAGAATCAAATAGAAAAGAGCTTTATTTCTCACCGGCTGTGGAAAGTAGTGGTGTTTCAGCAGAAATGATGGAAGATGATGATACGACTACAACTACTACTACTACTAATAATAGGAATAATAATAACACACAAACCCGTGTACCCATGATATATACATATACATGTATATATACATATATACAGTATATGTACACATACTCCATTCATGCCATAGTAATGGAAATTATTTCTCTCAAATCGTACACACTGGACTTTGAAGCTAGTAGTAGAATGAAATATGACCTGAGAGAGAGAGAGAGAGAGAGAGAGAGAGAGCTGTGTGTAAATGTGCGGTGCAGCAGAGCGACAGATAAGACGTGGAGATAAGGGGAGGAGCAGGGTGTGTCCCTGCCTCTCTCCCCCCACACAAAGTGCCTTTGTCTCCTGAGCCCTGCACACGTCAACAATGGCTTTGAGTGACAGACAGCTCCCAAAAAACCTCAGGCTCCGCAATGGCGGCCTTTGTCTGGGCGGTTCACATTGTGATACACAAAGAGTGCGCTGCAAACTGGCAGCGTGGGGGGAGGCTCCTCTGAGAAAGTGTAATTTTACAAGAGCCCACTTCACACTAGGAGAAGTCTGTCAATAACAGAGCAGAAAAAAACAAATTGTAAATACTAGCTGCAGTGATTAGGGGGTCGGATCACACGCCGAGAGTGAAGCCGGGTCTGAGTCACAGATGTGGAACAGGTGTGGACATCAGGGGGAATATGCCTTTAAAAGGGCTGGGTCCAAAATGTATGACTTTAAAAACGAGTGTCAAGTTTATTTGATTTTCCTCACTCCAACCCCCCACAGCATTTGCGATTGCAAGTGGAGGAGAGGGCGTTGGGAGAACAGCTGAGCACATTGATTCAATCATCCATGACTTGCTAACCTCTGGATATCAGACACACAGCACAGCACATCATAGTGATTGTGATGTATTTTTTACCTTAAGACATTTTGTTAGTTGTTGTCATGAAGGAGGATTATTTCATCTGATTTTAAAAAACAGTGATGTTCTCCACATGATGAATATAGATATATACTATTATGCATCAGATAAGACAATCTACTCGTGTCTACTTGTTGATGTTTGACATTTCCACCCTTTAATACCAAATTCTATACGTATCGTGAACCCACTTTTACCTACTGTGTTTATAGTGGTTACACCTGCAGGCCAGAAATCACAGTGCAGTCGTCCGTCAGCATTTATCACAGCTGCTTAACTTGACAGACTTGATTCTTGATAAAGCAGCTTTATCTGTGCAGCTCTGTGACAAACCCACAGCACTGTAGTGTTTTTTTCACTTTCCATCTCTGTCAGCAGGTGTGGACCGATGGAGCTAATATGTCAGAGTCTACTCTTGGTGTCGCTGGACCTGTCAGGGCAGCACCACTCTGGGTTCTGTCACTCAGGTGAATACCTTTGTAACGCAGCTCAAACATACAAAAGGATTTAAAACCGCGTTTGTGGCCTTGACATGCATGTTCCATTGTGGTGCATTTACATTTTTTTTTGTGCGTTGACAAATCAATCGAGGTCCTCCGTCACCTCACCGTCACTCCAAATTACTGCATTTCATGAATATCTTATTCCCATTGTTAGTTATTAGACCCTGCTGACTAAATCTCAGAATTCCCAGATTCCTTAAAAAGTCTTAACAGACAGTAATTAATTAATTTATTACTAATATTTATTTTTTTTATTCAATTTTATTTATTTTTTGAATTATCTATCTTGTTGAAGATTAAGGCCTTCAATAGCCTTAAAAAAGTATATAATTCTATACGACTTGTGATGATGATATTTAATAGATTTTCAGTGCTGCATTTTTAAATTGATAGAATAAAATGATTTGCTCAATTAATTTGTATTTTATTTTAATCAACTTTGTTTGATCAATAAAGAAACAAGTAAATAAACCACATCTCCACTAAAAAGAAGAAGACTAACTTCTGGCAAATGAGGCTTTAAAGCGTCTCATGTGGCTTATCTTGATTCAAAAATCTATCTAAGGTGGATCTGCTCATTTGAATGAGAAAGACTTTAACATGTAAACTAATCCCATCAAGTGAAAACAGATGATTTTCTGCAGACACACTTAGACTGAGCTCCTCCAACACACCAGACAGGTCCAACCAGACAAACCTGATACCCCACAATGCACAGCGGGTACAGTATGTGAAAGCAGTGTAGATGTATTTAGTATTGCATCACAGTGTATTACTGTTACATTATGATATACTCCAGGAGGCGATGCATGGAACTAATCCAGCACCTCGATCTTCTTACTCATCCATTCCACTGCTACTGCTACGTGACTGTGACAGTCTGAGGCAGCGAATGTGGTTTTCTGCGACGTCACCATCAGGACAGATGACTTGGCTAAAATCAGCGCTTTTAGCAGAATGCGAGTCAGGACCGCCCCTCCCTTCCCCGGGAGGAGGGTCAGATCTGCGGAGGTACAAATTTGTAGTAACCATCTGTCAAAGTGCAGGAGCGAGGGTCACCCCTCATACCCTCACATGCTGCACAGTGGCTCTGCGTGCCCGAGTGAAACCACCAAAAGGTGCATGTGTGTGTGTGTGTGTGTGTGCGCGTGCGTCAGAGCTTGTCCTTTGATAGCACTCACCAAACCGTGACACAGCTGGCCAACGAAATCCCCCCGCCCCCACGCCGCCCCACCCCACCGCACCAGACTCAGTCAACTCACTGATCCCAAACTCCGCCTGGGCAAAGCCCCCCCCCCCCCCCCCCCACAACCCCCCGTCAGATGTGGCCCAGCCGAGTGTGGCGGAGCTCGCCTGGTTTAACGCAGCGGGGACCAGCGGCGGCTTTTGTGCGCGGTCTTGCAGCGCAGCAGGTATCCGGCAGAAGCCGCATGGCGGGAGCCTTTGAAGAGGAGCCGGCGGAGGCCCCGGTTTATGGGGATAGTTGTGATGTGCAGAGGGAAAAGGGAAGAGGCAGGGGGGCCGAGGAGGGTAGGGGTGGGGGGCAGCAGTTTAATAAAGATATTTAATACCTCTGAGGGGCCCCGCTTTGACTCTTTGAAGGAACATGGGGGTGAAAGAAGGGGCCAGATAACTGATTGTACACGCCAAATCAAGAGGAGAGGGAGGGGACTGAGGGGTTAACGAAGACAAGAAGGAGGAGGACGACTGTGGCTGTGCAGGACACAAGATGGAGGAGGATGTTAAAACTCTGCCATTAAAGGTTCAGTGCGTCAGGTTTTGGGAAAACAGATCCACTGGCAACACGATACCAAATATATATATAGCGAGAGAGCCGCAATTGTTCCCGCTGGAGGTGGAAGTACGAGCTGTGGCTTACCCAGTTTGCCACAACTGAGCCACAAGCCAAGGGAGCGCCTGCAGTGGTGCAGCACCACGAAACCCCCAAAGACTCCATGCTGATCATACCACAACACCCACGCTATAAAATATACTTCATGTTGATTTCTGAATGAATGAATTTAAAGTGGAAAAAAATAAGATACATTTTGAAATACATATTGATAAAATCCCAACTTGCAGATGGACCCTTGGCATGTGGCTCACTGGTGGATGCGCGGTAACCTCTGCAGTTTCCACGGTGCAGGAATAATTTCATTTTCAAAGGCTGAAGGCTCGGAGGAATCAGGTGTTCATTCGAGTGCACGTGCAGCAGGATATTAAACAGATATACATCCCCTCCAGTTTGTGTTGGAATGCGGCCATTTCTTGCAAATGTGCCATAATTCCCGGAGCCTGTCAAACGTTCAGCTGCGTAACCAGGACTTCTCCTCGGGTTCCACAGTGGTCTGACTGAATGAAATGAAAATGAACACAAAGACGCACTGATACATGCGATGTCTTTCTACTTTATCCCCCATTATTGAAATCCACACAAAAGGATCTAGAGCCCAAAACCAAACAGCGATCCCGTCACTGTGGATCTTTGACTGGACCTGCTGAGATGCTAATCCCATCGTCTTTTGAGACTCACGCCCATTTCTTGCGTTTAAGTCACTGTGGTTGTGAGTAAGTGACCTGTAGCATTCCCAGGAGATGTATCCACCCTCAGATTTGTGCTGCAGAGGCGGAGTCTGGGCCGCCCGGCCCGCTGAATGAGCCTTGTTGTCTTATGTGGTGGGCAGAATTTTCAGTGTATGACCACGGGTTGTTGCGCGGACCGGGACAGGAGCAGGGCATTGTGCCCCCAGCGCCAACACTCCTCCATATTCATACACCTAGGGCGGAATCTAATAAACGTGGGCTTAGGAGAATCAATTGTCTCGCATGGGAAAAGCAGCTATTTGTTTGGCGTCACACGCCAACAATGCCGCAGCTGTGAGAACGCGGAAAGAGTTGTAGTGTGGAGAGCGCGTACGAGGGCGGACATGTCCGTGTCAATGCATGTGGAGGCTCGGCTCAGGCCTCAGGCCGTACATTTCTACATCTCCACATTTCTGACGGTCCTTCAAATGACACACACTGTCACCGTTTATCCACATAAACAATATCCGACTCATTTTATGGCCCCGCTGGAAACCCGAGGGCCGTCACTCACTGAGTGACACAAGAAGTGTCGCATTGCACCTGAGCAACGGAAGAACTCTAACCATGTCCTTATCGCCGGTTGTCTTGAGCTGACTTGACTTACTTCATTATGGGCCTGGAGCAGGTTAACACACGAGCTAAAGCATTCTGGAGAAACTAGCATGAGCAGGCAACTCTCCCATGAAAGCTACACCCTTACATTTGAAGGGGACGGCATTTTCTGTTGATAGCGACTGCAACTTCAGAGACTCGCCAACTGGCTAAGTGCTGTTTGATTCATCTCAGGCTTGTTGTGAAGACATATGCTTTGATCGAGTGTCTCAGGTGTGCACAGGTCGCTCACAGGTGCCCCAGATACTGGTGAAATGATTGGCTGTCAGGATGTGAAGAGATTTGCAACGCTCGTAGAATGCCCCTGTTGTACAAAGCTAAAACCTGCTCTCCCCATCAGGACGGCTGCACATGCACCAACCTGCATGTCCTGAGGATCCACCAGACCAGAATGAAAGACCTGACCGGACCCGATGAGATGCAGGAGGGAGCCCGACCCCAGAGCGACCACTGCCTTCATGCCCCACCAGTCCAGGAGTCTCTACAGGTTAGAAGAACTCAAGCCTTCATGTCCATGTTGTTCTGTTTCTCAGTCCAATGACATTTGACTCATGTAGCACCAAAGTTATCTGCTGTGTGCCTGGCGTGAGGCGAACATGTCGGCTCTGACAGTCAACACGTTACACAACCAGGTTTCCTTGAGGCGCAGGGAGCCCCGCCCCCTTCACAGCAGCAGCAGCAACAGGCATAACTTATTTATCACCTGGAGAATCTAAATGGCCGAGTTAACAGAGGATCCCATTACCACTGCTGCTGCTGCCGCCGCTGCAACTCTCACTCCCCCCCCCCCCCCCCCCCCCCCCCCCCCCCCCCCCCCCCCCCACGCCCCTGCCCCTGCCTGATTTGTTACCTGGTAATGTGTTTCCCCAAGGCGAGCATTCCCCCATATCATGTCTCCTGTGGTGCCGGGACAATATGTGCTATGTTTACTATTCCACTCTGATAATGGTAGAAAGAGAGATCGGGAATCAGTGAAAGGTAATCCACATCCAAATCTTCTGATTGTGTTCTGTTTGGTTCGGGCTGTTTCTGTAATATACATGTATTAGTGTCATGCACATGAAGGTGCTCTTCACATGGCTCTGTGTTTCCACTGCACATAATCCAGCCAATGTGTCATTATAAATATATGGAAACTTAATACACACCCATACTTGTCATTTCTGCCCCAGCAGCACAAAACAAACAGATGGAGGCTCTTACATAAAATGTCCTGATAATCACTGGAATACCTGTCTGTGATTCGTCAAGATGCAACAGAGATATTACAGCCTGAATGGCCCAGTTGTTCATTGTGACTTTGGCTGCTGAATTCTTTCATTGTGGGACTAATGGAGGAAGAGATAAGATTTTTTTTTTTTTTTGGTGCTGCTTAACACCGCAGTCCCCCTGGCTCCAGCACTTGTGGCTGGCCAATGGGCTGTCTGGCTGGGAGCAGGGTGGTGTAGGGTTACCAGACAACAAGAACAATGGGGCTGAGTGGCTGAGTCAGCACTATCTCCCCTGCCTCACTCTCCCCGCTACTCGCTCTTTTTTTCCCTCCAACATATCTGGCCAACCAATGGCTGCTTTGTGCAGTGGAGGGAGAATACGCACACTTTACACACACGCACGCACACACACACACACACACACACACACACACATTGAGGAAGTCAAGTGGGGGTTGGGAGCACGGAGAGATAGAAAAAAGCAAAGCAGGCACTACTGTCTGTGCAGATGTGGAGAGGTCCACTTTTTCTTAGGTTTGCTTAAACTGCGACTCAATAACTTTTACATAAGCCCATGAAAACTGCTCGAACCTGCCAGAGGACCAACTGCGTACTCCTCTGTGCGTGTTTGTGCTACACATTATAGTTCCAACTAAATGTGACACCGTCAAGGTAGTTCATTCAGATTTAGACACGTCTGTGGCCCAAGTTACAGCAAGCATTCAAAGGGCTTTCACTGTGAGCGGACTGCAGCTCTGTAGCACTGCGCGACATAGATTCACATCTGGACACAGCAGCAAGATGCGACCACTCTCTGATCACAGTCTTCAGCAGGCTACTCTGTCAAATCCTCCTCTGGTCCGTGTGCCGCTTAAACCACAACCACAACGGAGAGAGAAGTGAATCTCTTGAGCTTATGAGGTCACATGGTTGCAGGGTCTCTTGCGTACACTCGAAATTCAGAGAAGAAGATAGTTTTATGAGGGGAGCGGTGACAAAAGTGGATCTATTTCCATCGATAGATCAGTCTCCTATTTCCTAATCTCTGCACCATGACTTCACCACGTGGGCTCAGGATAACGTCATCCTTTCGGCTGGTAATCAGGTTATCGAAGGTCGGGCTCATTCATGTAGGTCAGCGTTGTCTTGAGATCACAGAGAGGACGTGGACGTATGAAGATGAGCACACGACCTCCAAGCTGTCAGCCCCTCCAACCTGACGCAGCTGCCACACATCAGCTTTTGTTCCTGAAATGGGAAAAAAAACAAAAACAAAAAAAATGATCCACTGTAGTGGCACAATAATGTCTGACCCTTTCAAACCCATAAGTGGTCATACTTCAAGGTTTGGAGTAAGGTTACATGTTTAAAGGCATCTCCTGAAATCTGTGCACACCATCTGCTACACGACGTAAACCAAACCTCCATATCCAGTGTCTGCTGTCGGTAAGACGAGCTGACACAGGTTAACAAAACAAATCTGAACTATCTCTCAACGCCAGATACAAGCGCCTATCAACGTATGTTGATGGGCTCCATGTTTCCTCACGTGTGCCAGCTGCTCCTACTCGTACCATTGTTTGAGCGGGACTTGAACCCTCTGCACTTATATCAGGTTCAGGGGAAATTAAATCCAAATAATGGCATTGGCCCATTTATTCTCTATCATCTCTGCTTTGTGTCCATTCTGAGCCTCCTGAACCGCACATTAACGATAGATAGTGATCTTAATAAGTCATTACTCACCTTGGTTTCAAAGGCAGCAGTAGTGTTTACACCATTCGGCATGTGAGGGAACTTCACACACACACACACACACACACACACACACACACACACACACACACACACACAGCCCAGTCACGATGTCCTCCATCCAGCTGGCTCCCACTCACTCACCATCCCATCCATCATCCCCTCTGAAGTCGTCCTGCTGAGTGTGTAACAAATTTACAGCCCCTCTTCCTTCCTATTTAAAACCATAGGATCTGTGCAAGATCATTATTTCGTGCATTCAACTTACACTGGCTTTATTCATTCACTTTTGCAGTGTCTTTATCTATCATTAACTCTCATTATATCTGACATATAAAAGAAGAGTGAGCCATGTGCTGAGTCAGCGGATTGAGTTCACCCTCATCTGTTTATAGTTACTCGCTGACAACACTTCTACAGTCTCACATTTCATCTGGTCCACAGTCTTATTTCAATCACAGTATGAATTAATTATATTAAGTCGTTGTGCGGGAGTCACAGAAAACTATTAGTGTGTTTGTATGAAGTATTTTATTGTAAAAAAAAAAAAACCGAGTGGAATGAGTTGCACTGTCTTGGAATGTGTTGGTACGTTCACCTGTCTGTCTCTCGGTCTGTTTATTTTGTATCAGTCTCTCTCTCTCTCTCTCTCTCTCTCCCTCCCTCTCTCGCTCTCTCTCTCTCTCTCTCTCTTGTAGTGTATTGGTACAAATGCATGCCTGTCTCTCTGTCTACCTGCCTGTCTGTCTGTCACTTGGTCGGACTAAATGTCTAGCAGTGTATTGGTACATTTACCTGACTGTCTCTCCCTGTAGGTCTGTCTCTTTGTCTGTCTGCCTGTCTGTCTGCCTGTCTCTCTGCCTGCCTGCCTGCCTGTCTCAGCACTCATTACTAGTTGATGCTTAGCTAACTTTGGAGCCAGCTGGATTCCAGCACTGGTCTCTGCTCATTGCCTCCAGCCCTAAATCACTATACACACATGAGCCAACACACCATTGTCTCTCTTTTGCACACATGCGCGTACACACGCACACACACACGCACACACACACACACACACACACACACACACTGCTCTTGCCTGCCGTCCTAAATGAGTAGCCATAAAGCAGAGAGGGGGTCGGCTCCAGCCCTCCCCGAGGGCCGCTGGTGCCTCCTGACACAGATTGTTGCCTCATCCTGACTAAGAATGCCTTGTTCAAACTCTGCTGGTTTATGGCAGGTGATACGAAGGGGAAAGGTCAGGTCCTGGGGCAGAGGCAGAGATTGTCCCGGTCAGTAGGAAGTGAAGAGCCGACAGGCGGGTAAATACGAGGAGATGGATGTGGAGGACGTTCGTATGTTCTCAAATGAAACGGCTCACATTGAAAGCTCCGGGTCACTCGGGTAGAGACTTTAAATCACAGTGGGTTTTTAATTAAACGGTTACATTAAAGTTTCAGGAATGTTCATAATAGGTGCATCATATGTCTACAATATATTTCTTATATGTAGATATGTAATATAGATGTGTAGTATGTATTCAAATGTTATTTTTAATATTAATATTGAAAAGAAAATCTATTTTAATGCAAATCTGCAAGTTTTACATTATAATAGAATATTATATAAACATGTTCAAATTAAATTTTGTTATTGTTACACGTATTGAAATAATACTTTGAAATATATTCTTATTATATTGAAGAAAATAGAAATTATTGGCATTTTCAATTTATAGTAAAATATATATTTATATTCTCATGTATTTTCTAATATATTACATTATAATTTTCAATATATGTCAACATATTTCTGTGAGCAATGGTGAAGATAGGAAATAGTAAGTTTACAGAATTTAAATGTTAAATTATGTGGCAAAGGATTTGACGATGCACATCCTACACACACATAGAACAGCGTGTGAGTCGATACACATATATTTATACCAACAAAACGAGGACAGCTGACAGGATACTGCCAGGCAATAACTCACGAGCTCACACCGATAATACAGGCCCTTGTTTCTGGAGCACTGGTGCAGCCTGATCTCAGAGGTGCTGCAGGTATGTGCATGGAATTCACCACTACATGATAATGTATAGTCAAACACACGGTACATGACAGGTGATATCTCACGAGCTGTGCACAACTAGTACAAGGAACAGAGGTGCACTTGTTACTCTGTGCCGTACCGAGCGGAACGCTCAGCGAAGAAGAGCAATAACACACAGTCATAGAGGGAAGATGTCTGATTCTACGGTTCGGACAATCAAAGTTTCAGTGAGTAGGATTTTTAGCGTCTCGTGGTGAAGGTAAATGTTGTAGCCGACTGTGATTATCCCTTACCTCGTTTCCACTTTGGCTAAGGATAAAGGAAAGGGTGTTTCTTAATGTAAACATGTTGGTACCATTCATGGAAAGTTTGAATTCCATTGATGAAAACAAAAAACATATTAGTGTTAGTTTTGGGTTATAGAATAGAATAGAATAAAACTTTATTCGTGTGTGTGTGTGTGTGTGTGTGTGTGTGTGTTTGCAAATGGTGTGTCGTGTCACCTGTGTGATGTTGACTGATGTTAGCTCGATGTTGAATGAGATGTCGACCGTAACACAAGGGTTTTACTTGAGTTTCTTCACAGCTTCGTCTTCCTGCAGACATTTGCTTAGTGGTCTGTAAACAGTGGAGGTGTGTGTGTGTGTGTGTGTGTGTGTGTGTGTGTGTGTGTGTGTGTGTGTGTGTGTGTG
>JAFBJT010108028.1:131268-138768 GCA_016785325.1 Chascanopsetta lugubris | reverse complement strand
CCCACCCACCCCCACCCCTCACCTCGCTCTACCCCCTGTGCTTCCTGCAGAATTAGGGCACCACCGTTACGGCACCTCCACCTGTAGGTGAGCTGGGAGGAGGTTAGGGTCGTCCATCATCCTGTTGTTGCCTTTGATCCAGCGCCATGGCGACGCCTTCAAAGGCGGCCCACCTGGATTCGTTTGTGTTATGATGTCATGCAGTGAGGGACTGGGGGGCGGGGGGGGCGTGGCCTGTGTTGTTCCAGGCAGGGGTCATGTCATGTCATGTCATCCTCAACCGCTTATCCAGTAAACTGGGTCATGGGGTGTTTCTACCAGCGCACACCATTGGGGGTGTCAGCGGGGTCCAAGTGGGATTCGAACCAGTGACCTTTGCATTCAAAGGCGACTGGGGTGTCAAAGTCATTTCAGTCCAGGGGTCACATACAGCCCAATGTGATCTCAAGTGGGCGGGGTCAGTAAAAAAAAAAAAAAAAAGAATTGCACGTTACACGGTCGTGTATGAACCCCAGTGGACGAATGTGGGATTGCAGTTATGTGGGCGGGTTTTTGCTTTGACCCTCCTGGGTTCCGGGTGTTCTCACACAGCTGCTGTAAGACCACTGAGACATGTGAACCTTGTGGGCCCCGGCAGAGCCACGCCCCCTCCTGGTGACGATCGATGCTGTTGGCGGACGTCTGAAAATAATGAGACAAGAGCTCAATGTTCTCGAGTGCACGTGTGCAATGTTGCGCGCATGAATCGCACACGGACGCACACAGGAGATTGTGTGCTGCTGCATATGTATGCAGATGATGGCGAAACGTACGTATGAGATACTCTGAGCGCCTCCGTGAATATTTTATTCATGAGTGTGTGCGAGTCAGAATCCAAGGCTTTCTACGTGCCCCCTGTGTAATCACAGGCGGGATGAGGCGATCTGAGGGGGGGTGGGTGGGTGGGTGGGTCGGGGGGGAGGTAGTAACAGTGGAGCTGAGGCGTCAGGTGCGGCTAACAAGGACGATGCTGCTGCCAGCTCGGTACATCGTGAACCATCACTCCTCCTCCTCCTCTTCCTCCGGGGGGAAACCTCATCGCCTCACAACACAACAACCGCAGCATGTTTGAAGCAAAGTGACGGCCCATTATATCAGTGACAGACGTGTGTGTGTGTGTGTGTGTGTGTGTGTGTGTGTGTGTGTTTTGTACCTGTGTGGTTCAGCTGTTTGTACCTTGACTTTTGCATATTTCATGTAGTATTTGAACAGTACAACAAAATCATATGCATCTACCCAGCAACCTTCCAACCTACATACTTATCTACTGTCCTACTTTCCTTCCTTCCTACCTACCTACCTTTGTTCCTACGTATCTACTGTCCTACCTACCTTCCTTCCTACCACCTACTTACCTTCTTTCCTACCACCTACCTATGTACCGATCTAGGGTCCTACTTTCCTTCCTACCTACCGACCTGTGCTCCTATCTACGGTCCTACCCGCCAACCTTCTTTCCTTCCTTCCTTCCTTCCTTTCTTCCAACCAACCATCTATCCATCCTTCCTTCCTTCCTTCCTCTCTTCCAACCATCCATCTATCCCCATGTGAAGGGGGGCCTTTGAGAGGTCAGCCAATCAGGAGAAAGCGTACACATTATGCGTACGTTTATGGGCCAGTGTGATGTCAGAGCAGCCCAAGCTATTTCGAAGCTCTTTGTTTACATAGTGTCGATGGGGTTGGTTCTAGTTCTATATTCTATATTCTACCCTCCACACCCAGAACACACAGCTGTGACGGGGCATCAGTCTTTATCACTGTGCTCCTGCCATTGGTGAAATCAGCTGTTTGGTGTATTTGGTGCCGTCAGTTCACTGCTTCTGCTGCGCTGCTACATGCTCTCGTGCTAACGTTGTACTTTTGTTTGACACTGTAACCTCGAGGATCTGGAGCTCCGCCTCCAGGGACTTGTCCTAATATTCTGCTCTTGCGCGATTTCGGATACGCACAGGGAAACACATTTTTGAGACGTCGCCGCTAGCAGCCGTTCTCCGAAACAGGCGGAAAAAATAAAAGTACCAAAACACGTTAAGTGCCGCCGACAGCTCAGATTGGCATGATTGAGCGTCGCACTCAACTTCCTGTCAAAAGTAGACTCATGGCTTCCTTCAGACGCGGCGCTCGCTTGTCGGGCGGAGTTAACGGCCTGAGCCGTCATGCAGACGATATGCTAACCAACATCTGGCGCCACTAAACACGCACACACCACATTCTAGACTTTGGGGAATTAAGTTTTCTCTTAATTTGTTAGTTGAAATATTTCTTCTTCTCTGACTTTATGATGTCAGGAAGCTGCAGTCTGAGGTAACGATGGCGGCACCGGCAGCTACAACCAGCTGTTCCGCTGATTATTGCAATTTATGGCGAGAGAGAGATGAGGTGGCTTCAGTTTGTGTATTTTAAAAACGGGTGTCAGAATACGCCGGTAGATTTCCAGGGATTTGCCAGGACTGCTGTGATTGGCTAGCTAGTCTCTTATGATTGGTCAACCGTACCCAGCAAGTAGTGTCTTGCAGATTGACAAATTTGGCTTTGATCTTCAAAGTGATGATAGATCGAAGGAAAAGTGAAGGAAAATCAAAGGCAAGGTGTTTCAAGACGCCCCCTATGTCCCGGAACAGTTGGGTGTTTACCTCTATACACACAGAATCTCCTTTCTCATTTCAAACGTCGTTGAGATAGAAATAATCGGGTTGGAAAAAGATCCCTCTGAAGTTGATCATTTGAACATGGGAGTCTATAGGGATGGAGCCTCTAGTGGCCACCCTGTGAACTGCAATTTCTTTTCACTTCTTATTGTGCTTCCTCCGTCTGCGCCGCAGGTTGCCCCTCGGGCGGAGCTGAATATTTAGTTTCCGAGGCCCCCGAGGCACATTCTTATCTCCTGCTCCGTTATGTCGAGCGACGGACCCCGATTCATCCATCCATCCGTCCACACACACCCCTTTATCTCCATCCATCCATCCGTCCACACACACCCCTTTATCTCTATCCATCCATCCGTCCACACACACCCCTTTCTCTCCATCCATCCATCCGTCCACACACACCCCTTTATCTCCATCCATCCATCCGTCCACACACACCCCTTTATCTCCATCCATCCATCCGTCCACACACACCCCTTTATCTCCATCCATCCATCCGTCCACACACACCCCTTTATCTCCATCCATCCATCCGTCCACACACACCCCTTTATCTCCATCCATCCATCCGTCCACACACACCCCTTTATCTCCATCCATCCATCCGTCCACACACACCCCTTTATCTCCATCCATCCATCCGTCCACACACACCCCTTTATCTCCATCCATCCATCCGTCCACACACACCCCTTTATCTCCATCCATCCATCCGTCCACACACACCCCTTTATCTCCATCCATCCAGGCTCGGTGTTGGGGTGGTTGGTGGGGGGGGGAGGGGCTCGGGGGGGGGGGGGGGGGGGGGGGGGGGGGGGGGGGGGGGGGGGGGGTTACAAAAAGTGAATGTATTTTCTGCCACATTCAGCAGAAAACCAGTCTAAGCCTCAGGGATCCCCAGACATGAAGACTTGCACAAAATAAAAGAGGCAAAATCGTTAGACGGAGCGAGGTGAGAGGAGCAGTGATGATGAGAGAGGGAGGGAGGGCAGCTGTGGGAACAGCTCTGGCTCCTCTGATGTTCTCAAATTGCAGCCTCTCTGTGATAAAAAAAAAGCCACCAGAGCACCACAGAGTGTGGGGACTGCAGCTTGTCAAATATTGGCTTTGAGTGATGTAAGTACCGTGCCATTTCCAGAGAGCCTCAGCCAGCGCTCAGCACTGGAGACCATGTCTGAGACGCTCGGTGGCAACGCATCTTCAGGCACACAAACATGGCACTGCCTCCACTGGCACTTCTCGCGACAGGGAGTAAGTTGGGGGGAGAAAATCCTGCATGTGTGGACCCCTTAAGACGGCTAATCTTACGCCTGCTGATCCCCTGATGTCTGGAACCAATACAAAATATGGTTTTTAAATAGGAGAGTGTGATTATTTAAACTCAATACTCAAAAGGGGGCTGATTTGGTCTTTGAAGAGTTGCAGTTACTTGACAATGACTCGGCCAGCTGCTGAGAGTTTTGCGACGGGGAACTGACTTCGTCTCTGCTGCATGTGCAACCTCTACCCTCCTCAATTCCCAATGACATTTTGATATCTGCTGCCAATACTAAGAAATCTAAATCATCTGTGCAATGTTACATTTCCATTTGTAGTTTACACCAGGGCTGTCAAACTCATTTTCACCAAGGGCCACATCAGCATTATGTTTGCGCTCAAGGGGCAGGTTTTAATTGTGGGACTAAATGTGATTACTGACATACTGCAAAATAACTGTCCTCATATTTAATTATCTATTAATCTATTTATTGAAGTTACAAATGTTGTATATGCATTTCCATACATGCTACCCTTGTAAACACACTGAATATATCATATCTAAAATAGCATCCCATGTATAGAGGAACCACTCCTCATGTAAATCTACATTGATGGGTTGATTTAAGGAAAATGGGAAGAAAATGAGATATAAGTAATCGTTCTGTCATTTATTTCCTAACAATAGAAGTGAGAAAGATGGAAAAACACCTTCCTGTTGATAGTCTGCACTGCCATACACCAGTATCCTAACATTTACTGTATTGTAGTAGTATTGTATGCAGCACCGCCCCTCAGTGAAAACTGGGGACAAGTGTAAACGTTGACCATATGATCGTGTGAGAAGAAACCATCCTCAGGCAGCCACATGAATATCTGAAAAACATTTCATGATGTGTTGTTTGCATGCAGAGAAGCTGCTCCAGATATAATCGATCTCATGCGGATGCCAAAACATTTGGCATCACCATCAGTGGAACAACATGGAAGACATTAGTCAGTGGCACCACAGAGGGCGGAGGGGACGTCTGCAGGATGGCTGCTCCAAACAACCTGATAGAATTACCCTCAAACACACTCAGTTCATCTTCATCTCTGTCCTATGCTCTGTGTGTGTGTGTGTGTGTGTGTGTGTGTGTGTGTGTAACCATGTGTGTAAGTGTGTGTGTGTGTTTAGGGATAGGTGCTGCTTCTTTATTTGATTTCTGGGAAAACCACTATGGTCGGCATCCATGCACACATGCACGCTCTCGCACATACAGTACACACATACACATATACACACATACACCCACACACACACACACATACACCCACACACACGCACACACACACATAGGTTTGTCACAGTGATGAAACATAAACAAGCATTGTCCTCGGTTTCATTGCAACATCAAGATTCAGGTTTCACCCTCAGGCTGAACTCCTCATCTAAACAAAGTGTCCAAAAGAAACAAAATGGTCTGAGGCAGAGAGGATATAATGATGGCAGAAAGAAAGAAAGAAAGAGAGAGAGAAAGAAAGAAAGAAAGAAAGAGAGAAAGAAAGAGAGAAAGAAAGAAAGAAAGAGAGAGAGAAAGAAAGAAAGAAAGAGAGAGAAAGAAAGAGAGAAAGAAAGAAAGAAAGAGAGAGAGAAAGAAAGAAAGAAAGAGAGAGAAAGTAAGAGAGAAAGAAAGAAAGAAAGAGAGAAAGAAAGAAAAAGAAAGAAAGAAAAAGAGAAAGAAAGAAAGAAAGAAAGAAAGAAAGAGAGAGAGAAAGTAAGAAAGAAAGAGAGAAAGAAAGAAAGAAAGAAAGAAAGAAAGACAGAGAGAAAGAAAGAAAGAAAGAGAGAAAGAAAGAAAGAAAGAGAGAGAGAAAGAAAGAAAGAAAGAGAGAAAGAAAGAGAGAAAGAAAGAAAGAAAGAAAGAAAGACAGAGAGAGAGAAAGAAAGAAAGTGTGTCCGTGCACATAAACCTCAATTATGAAATGTTTCATTTCTTTTTGACCATACTGACAGAATACATGACATTTAAAGGTGCAGTGCGTAAGATTTCATCCATTTCTGTCACTTCTGAAAATATTACAAAACATTTACATACTGACACTCTCATGAATTCATAATCACCTAAAGGTATTGTTCCCCCACAACCCTTAAATGAGGCCATTAATGTATGTTTCCATGAGGAGCGGCTCCTCTCCGTGGGGCTGCCATGTTTTTACAGTAGCCAGAGTGGACGTACTAAACATCTTTTGAGTGACAACCGAAGTCTGAGGGTGAGTTGGTGGATACAACAACCAACTTCACCTCAAAATGTCAAACAAACGGTGATCCAGGAAAGTATTTCAACTGTATCTACAAAGTTTATTTCATTGCCTTCAGTCATGTTTTTTGCTTGTTGGTTGATTGGTTGGTTGGGTGATTGGTATGTTGGTAGGTTGGTTGGTTGATTGGTGGGTGTGTAGATTGGTTGGTTGGTTGTAGGTAGGTAGGGAGGTTGGTTGATTGATTGGTGGGTTGGTAGGTAGGTTGGCTGGTTGGTTGGTTGGTTAGTTGGTAGGTTGGTTGACTGGTTGGTCGGTTGGTTGGTTGGTAGGTTGGTTGATAGGTACGTAGGTTGATTGATAGGTTGGTTTGTAGGTAGGTTGGTTGGTTGCTTAGTTGTCGGTGGGTTGGTTGGTTGGTTGGTTGGTAGGTAGACAGGTTGATTGTTTGGTAGGGTGGATGGTAGGTAGATATTTTGGTTGGTTGGTTGGTTGGTATGTAGGTAGGTGGGTTGGTTGGTTGGTTGGTAGGTTGGTTAGTTGGTTGTTTGGTTGGTAGGTACTTTGATTGGTAAGTAGGTTGGTCGGTTGGTTGGTTGGTTGGTTGGTAGGTAGACAGGTTGATTGTTTGGTAGGGTGGTTGGTAGGTAGATATTTTGGTTGGTTGGTATGTAGGTAGGTGGGTTGGTTGGTTGGTAGGTAGGTTGGTTAGTTGGTTGTTTGGTTGGTAGGTACGTTGATTGGTAAGTAGGTTGGTAGGTTGGTTGGTTGGTTGGTTGGTTGGTTGGTAGGGTGGTTGGTAGGTAGATATTTTGGTTGGTTGGTTGGTTGGTTGGTTGGTAGGTAGACAGGTTGATTGTTTGGTAGGGTGGATGGTAGGTAGATATTTTGGTTGGTTGGTTGGTTGGTATGTAGGTAGGTGGTTGTTTGGTTGGTAGGTACTTTGATTGGTAAGTAGGTTGGTAGGTTGGTTGGTTGGTTGGTTGGTTGGTAGGTAGACAGGTTGATTGTTTGGTAGGGTGGTTGGTAGGTAGATATTTTGGTTGGTTGGTATGTAGGTAGGTGGGTTGGTTGGTTGGTAGGTAGGTTGGTTAGTTGGTTGTTTGGTTGGTAGGTACGTTGATTGGTAAGTAGGTTGGTAGGTAGGTTGGTTGGTTGGTTTTCAACAGAAGAGCCTACAACATATGCGTGCGGTTACATTTAAAGGAAAGATGCAAGAATATTATGATCTATTTCAGTTTTTAATTTCCATCGTCCCATGATCTTACAATTCATTGTCATTTGATCAGTTGCTAATAAAATAGATGAATACGTC
>JAFBJT010108028.1:103717-130861 GCA_016785325.1 Chascanopsetta lugubris | reverse complement strand
GGTAGGTACGTTGGTTGGTAAGTAGGTTGGTAGGTTGGTTGGTTGGTTGGTTGGTTGGTTGGTAGGGTGGTTGGTAGGTAGATATTTTGGTTGGTTGGTTGGTTGGTTGGTTGGTAGGTAGACAGGTTGATTGTTTGGTAGGGTGGTTGGTAGGTAGATATTTTGGTTGGTTGGTTGGTTGGTATGTAGGTAGGTGGGTTGGTTGGTTGGTAGGTAGGTTGGTTAGTTGGTTGTTTGGTTAGTAGGTATGTTGATTGGTAAGTAGGTTGGTAGGTAGGTTGGTTGGTTGGTTTTCAACAGAAGAGCCTACAACATATGCGTGCGGTTACATTTAAAGGAAAGATGCAAGAATATTATGATCTATTTCAGTTTTTAATTTCCATCGTCCCATGATCTTACAATTCATTGTCATTTGATCAGTTGCTAATAAAATAGATGAATACGTCCATCTATGAGATGTATCATTTTTGTATTAATTACTGTTTAATATTATTTGATATGTTCTTACTGATTGGTGAATCAGAAAAGCTGTCGTCTAATTGTTGACATTTTCTAATGATGCATTAATGATAAACAATTGCTCATAAGAGTAAGTCAAAAGAAATTCTACTTGTCTGTGATCAAAAGTCACTGTAGCAGTAGATGAAGTAATGAACCGGTGACGACTTGGAACAAAAGAGCATGAAAGTTGAGCTAATTTCCCTGGAGAGTCGAATATTTAAACAATCTGGTTTCATGCCTCTTTTTATGTGTGCACACTGAAGCTGTGTGTGTGTGTGTGTGTGTGTGTGTGTGTGTGTGTGTGTGTGTGTGTGTGTGTGTGTGTAAACACTTGCCATTGTGGGCGATGCTCTGTGATTCGTGGGTCGACTCCCCAGCCCACACGTTCTCTCCAACTGCTGTTCTGCTCCGGCTGTGGGGAGGAACGTGGGAGAAGGAATGTGTCCCATGTCTCTCTGGGGAACATGAATCATTCAGGGGTGTATTTCTGGAGCAGACTACTACCAACCCCAGCAGCTGATTTATTGATATGTTCCAAATACACTTTACATGCTACGGATACATGCTTTTGGATTCTTTTTATAACGGCTTGAAAATAATGTCTTGTTTTCCTAAAGTCTGGCCACAGCAAATGATAAATGAGGGGACACAGAGAGCATTTAGCTTTTAGTCGAAGCCGTCACCGTTCATTACGCTACGTCTGCCTGTACAGAGACTTTTGATCACAGACTTTTTTTGACCTACTCTTGTGAGGCACAATAACCATAAGAACAACAATTGTGTATCATTAATGCATTTATTTAAAAATGCCAACAATTAGACTGCAGTTTTTTCTGGTTCCCCCAATTAAACAGCAATTAATACACAATGTATATATCTCATAGATTAACTTAAACATGTAATTTATTTGCAACTGATCAAATTACAATGAGTTTTAAGATCAAAATAATTCAAATTATTTCAATTCATCAGTACATATTTTCAACACACTTATAAAACCAGAGTGACAATAAAGTCTTGTGTACACTATGTAAACCCGCTTGTTATCAGTGTGTAGAGTTTATTATAACGAGTATCCTCAGTTGCAATTTACCATTGTTTTTGTTGTAATTATATCCATATGTGTGTGTGTGTGTGTGTGTGTGTGTGCATATATATGTACAGAGTTGGGAGTAACGCGATGCAATGTAAGGCATAGTGTCCAAATAAAACAGACAAAAACATACGTATGACACAATAGAAATGAGCTAAAGGGTCTTACAATGTAGGAACCCCCCCCCACACACACACACACACACACGCGCACACACACACACACACACACACACACACACACACACACACACACACACACAATGTAACCAACTGTTTGCAAGGTCTGCCCTAGTGAATTTGAGTGTTTACATCTAACATTGTGGGATGCATGACCGGTTTCTGCCCCATGAGAAGATTTAAGCTACATTGAAAATCAATGTGTTTCAAAAACGTTCAGTACTTGTCTAAGAGCCGTTCTGCTGATGCGTGAGATATTTTTTCAATCGCTAAAGCGTTATTTGTCGTGTCTCGCCGGCTGTAGTAACCGGGCGACTACATCGGAAAAGTAATGTCGACGGTCTACCTGGGAGTCGAGCCAGAATAACGTGACTTTAACACGTTTATTTACTTATTATGGCTCATCTGTTAGGAAACATCTTGGAATTTCCAGGTAATTTCCGCTGACAAGAAATAAATGAAAATCTAAATCACACCAGAATCTGCTCCATGAGGATTTACATATGCTGAATTTACAATCCGTCGTGTTTTCTTGCTAAAGCCACCGAAGACAGGGACCAGCACAGAAATATTGAGATTGCTCTTCCTGGCGCCAGAGAGAAGGATCATTTTAAACAAGCTGCAGCAGCAGGGACGATGAAGACACCAACACACATGGAGATACATTTATCAAAGTCACAGGAAAGTGAGTTGCTTCAGTTCACAGAGTCTATTATGGAACACTATGTACATATATATATATATATATATATATATAACCAATATTACATGTGTTTATACCCCGGAATTCAGAACATATGACTGAAACGTGTTTAATAATATGGGTCAGGATGAGAAATATGAAATATTAGTGTGCAGCAGTGGCACTGGTGGGCAACTGGTTCTCAATTGACCTACCTGGTTAAATAAAGAATACAAAAAAATCCATCAAAATCAGAGAAATTTAAAGGTGCAGTCTGTACGATTTGGCGACATCTATTGGTGAAGTTCCATGAAGGGCCCATTTTGGTGTAGCATGAAAAGAATGCCATACAATCAGGTGAATGTGTATTTGTAAGAATGTTAAGTATATAATTTTGATTTAGATAAAAGTGATCAGATTTGACATCTTATTCCATTACACCATTTTCATTCTTCAATGAATTTATTATTTTTTGTGTAATTTGTGTTTGTGTATTTTTGACATGCCTGCCCCTGAGATGTTCTGTCCATTAAAACAACACAGGCAACAGCTTGGTCATGATTTTCTATACCTACATGATGTTCTCATGACTTTGGATGAAATGTACTCATTAAATGTATTTAAGCTTTTAGCATTCAATAACAAATAAACAATTCTAGGAACTGATTCTGCTGATCTGCTGAAGCATTCAAGGCCTTTGTGAGACGTGAGCAACATACCTACTTCCACCTGCTGCTTATACACTGGGGTCATGTTTGAGAGGGAGGGTGGGATTCCTGTTTTTTGGGAGGTGGGGGGGTAGCGTGAGACAATGGTGGTGAAGGACACAGACGGAGGCTGAGGAGAGCATGACAGATGTCCTTTTCACTGCCAAATGCAGGCAGTGCGCCAGGGGTCAAAGCATCAGCCAGAGGTCAGTCGGCTTGCATGCAGTGTGGTGCATGTGCAGGCCGACCACGCCACAGATATGATAATCAGGGGTCACCGCATCCAGCATATGGACTGGGAAAATATTAGTGAGGAAACATTAGCGCACCAGTGCACTAAAAACACAAAATGCTGCAGTGTATGCATGGGTACACACACACACACACACATACACACACACACACACACACACACACACACATTGCAGACTTTGGTGAAAGCAAATGCCATTTCTAATGCCTGTGCATGAAAAATGAAAGATTTATTCAAGAAAAGAGGAACAGTGAACCCTCAGGCCTATTTCACAGGAAATGGATCCTCTCTTTGTGTGTGTGTGTGTGTGTGTGTGTGTGTGTGTGTGTGTGTGTGTGTGTGTGTGTGTGTGTGTGTGTGTGTGTGTGTGTGTGTGTGTGTGTGATTTTGTGCATGAGTGGCTTGTTGTGTGAGATGTTAGCAGTGAATGCCTGCAGACACACACACACACACACACACAAAGACCTGGATGCTGGGAGGGGTAAATAATAATACATCCCTATTTTTAGAGGTCTGCTCCAATTTGTGCAGCGCTCCTCTGAACTTAAACACAGTCAGAGCTAATCAGAGCTGCTTCCCCACAGCTACACACAGAGAGAGGGGGGGGGGAGAGAGAGAGAGAGAGAGAGAGAGAGAGAGAGAGAGAGAGAGAGAGCAACACGTTAAAACACCTTCATCTCTCCTCAGTCAGGACATATAAGGTCTGCATAGTATATCAAATTTGATTTTACATATTTTGTATAATTACTCTGCAATATGTACATGGGCTCTAATTGGCTCAGAATCACCATTGATGGACAGTTGAACTAGATACTGTCCTCTATGATTGCAAAGGGAAAAATCCCTGTCATTTCTAGAACAATGCTGTAAAAACGGCCATACATTTTTATGGTGAAACTTCTTTTTTTTCGTAATTCCAGTTATTTCACAATTGTTTGTTTGCTACATTATTCCATATATATAGATTCATAGTTTTGATGTCTTCAGGGATGTCTTCAATGTAGAAAGTCGTAAAAATAAAGAAAAAACATTGAATGAGAAGGTGGACAGGTTATATATATATATATATATATATATATATATTTACAAACAAAAAATACAATTTACTGTTGCACGATTGCACTATAAAACCTTGGTTCCATAATTACTTGTTTTTGAAGTCGAAATTGAATCCTCAGAAAACAGTGAGGACCTTCTGATTATAATTACGATTTCCACCTTCCCCGAGGTCTTGATTTGTTTATCTTTTATTTGTCTGTGAGTTAGTTAGCATTGCATTATATTGCATACAATGCAATGAGCACAATTAATGAAGTCCTATAACAATTAAATTGTTATACGACTGTTGACCGAACACACATGGGGCTGTTCTTGGTTTTTTTTCCTCACTGGATTTAAAGGTGCAGTGTGTAAGATTTGGTGACATCAAGGGGTGAAGTTGCATGTTGCATTCATCCCTTACCCTTTGTCAGCATGAAGGAGAACCTATGGAAGCCCTCAGTTGTCATTAAAGCTCAACATATCTTTAGTACATTCACTCTGGGCTATGGTAAAAACATGGCAGCCCCCACAGGGTGGACCCGCTCCTGGTGTAAATATACATTATTGAGCAAACTTTTGCATTCTGTAAAAAGTAGGTCATACATCTGGGTGATTATACATTTGTAAAAATGTCTGTATATAATTGTTTTGTCATTGTATTTCTATAGATAGAAATGGCCAAAGTCTTACACACTGCATTTTTTAAATGTTTTAAGATGTTTGTCCACTCTGGGCTACTGTAGAAACATGGCGGTCTCCCTAGAGAGGACCCACACCTCATGTAAATATACATTAATAGGCTTATTTAAGGGTGATGGAAAAAAATATTACATTGGGGCCATTAAAAATTCATGACAATTTCAGTATGCAATTGTTTAGTAATGTCTTTAAAAGAGACAAAAACATTATGTCCATTTAAGCTCACATTTGATTAGTATTTATATGTACTTTGTTTGGGTTGAGCAGCAAATACTGTTGGCCAAAGAGGTGCTATGTTTTGCTATTGACACGTCACTATTTGATCATTTTTCCTCAAACGACAGCAGTCCACAACAGTGTTCCGCAAATTCACTTCATTATTGTATTGCAAAATTCCCATCATGCAAAAAAGCAAATATCCCAGTAAAAAACGGTGTTTCCTCTCATGTGTTGGTTGCAGTAACCATTTTGCTAAATCAGTGAAGGATGTGCAATAGATTTATGCTCATTCTTACCCAGACGTGCATTAGTCGACAGTGTAAGCGAAAAAGATAAAGCTGCCAGAAACTTGGCTTTTCCCAGATGACTTTCTATGGAACTAAGCCCCCTCTCTCTCACACGCACACGCACACACACACACACACACACACACACACACACACACACAAATGCACACTCTCTTCGTGCATGTTTGTGTGTCTGCACACAAGTGAGCCCAGAGCAGTGATGGAAACACATTAGTACAGAAGTGAACAGCATGGAGAGAAATATTTCCAGTGTGGAAATGGGAACCAGATGAGGTCTTGTCTGAAGTGAGCACTTTGAAGCAGACGTAAGCTCATGTGCAGTTAAACACCCCTGCGTTCAACTGCACATGATTCGATTTTTGTCTCCCACAATATTGTTAGGAGGAGGGGGTGTGAGTGTGCGTGTGTGTGTGTGTGTGTGCGTGTGTGTGTGTGTGTGTGTGAGATGAGTATTCCCTTTGCCCCTTTTCTGTTTCCAGTACTCAGGCAGTTGCAGCACAGGAGGCTGATAGACTAAATGTATAATAGTAGGTTAATACAATATATACATACAAAAACATATATGAGCATATGTGAAGGAACAAAGGGAGGCTCCTGTAGCATCTTCTCATGGAATCATGGGTCTGCCTCTTAAACCTATTTCAAGAGATACTTCCTCTCTTCCACTTCTGGTTTCTGTTGGGGGTGATGCTCACATCATGTCGCCTATGACACAATTAAAATGTGAAATGTGCAGTTTTTCTTTTTCTTTTAAGTTGCTCAGTAAGAAGGATGTGGTTCCAACAGATTGAGATTTCAGGCTTTTCAATTTTGTTATCTAAAGGTGCAGTATGTACAATTTGGCGACATCTAGAGGTGAAGTTGCCTGTTGTATCCATCACCTCACCCTGAACAGAACTGCAGAATGGACAAAATGTTTCAGTTTGGATGATTACAAAAGGGAGTGGAGAGAGGCATTCTGCGGAGACATGCAACTTCACCTTTCGATGTCACTAACTCATTCTCATTGTGCCTCAAAAATAAATATATCGTGAGGAATGAACTCATTTCTCTTTAATTGGGTGGATTCACATGTGCTTGTCAGCAAAGCTCTGACACTATCAAAACACACCACATTTCAGAATCTAGGTAAAGATTGTTATTCAGGAAGTGTTTTGTTGACTTAGCCAGTAAAAGCGTATTACTTATTCATTTTGTTAGTTTTTCCAAACACGCTGCCACCGCACCCAAACTCTCTCATCCTGAGCCAATGAGGCCAGAGACTGACGACAGCGCTGTGGGCACATTCATTGTGCGACATGCAGCATCTTTACTGTTTCCTCCAACTCTGCGACGGGAGTTGCTTCATCAGCCGTTCCATTTACGCTGCGACTGAAAAAAGAGGCCCGGCTCCCCCCTGTCTGACTTGTTTTATTTCACAGCACATAAAACGAGAGGCAAAGAGGCAAGAGTTAGTGTTCAAGAAATGGCTCGGGAGACACAAGGTGAACAAACAGGAGATAAGAAGAGAGCGACAGTGAGACGCTGCTGGGGAAGAACAACAGGGGAAAACAAGAGGAGGAGGGAGGAGGAGGAGGGGCAGAAAGAACAGAAGAAAGAGAGTTAAGCCAGATTGAGAGCGTCTGCCTCGGGCAGTACTCGTCACCCTGAATTATAAATGGTCTCTCACTTTCTAAGCCAAAACACACAACAACAACAGTATAATGCCCATGATGCGTTTCTGGCAGCCACTCTGCCGTCCCCTGGGTCGGCCCTCACCACTAATCGTCCTCCTCTCCTCCACCACCCCGTTCTTTCGCTCCGCCTGCCTGGTTCCCCCCGAGTGGAGGATTTTGCGAACTTTGGCCTCCTCTGCTCACTCTGGTCAGCGAGCGCTGTGTATCGCACCGAGTAGCGATCTCCTCCGAAAAAGCTCTTCCCCTCTTTTCACCCCTCGCTCTCCTTTCCCTCACTCGCTCTGTGAAAAGGAGATTTCCGATCCACCATCCTCGGGGATGGTGGATGAGACTCTTTCCGTGCTCAGCTGTCCCAGTTTCTTCTCACAGCCAGATCCTCACATTGTGAGTTCTCTCTCTCTCCCATTATGCTGCCGATGCTTTCATCATTCCTATCTTTTTGCTTCTTCTCCGAGTGCCCCCCCCTCGCAGTGTCAGAAAGCAGGACTGCCACCGAATCAATCCGCCACCTTCCTCCCAAATCACAAAGTGCTACAGCAGTGGTGAGAGAGGATGCTTCTGTGTCTGCGATTACTGGGACACATGACTCATCCTCATTGTGCGAATGAATACTGCCGCCAGTGTTGTCATCACTTCCCAAAAAGGCGCATGGGTTCATTTAAGGGCCCAAAACAAACACCAAAGAACTTATTCTCTTGTGTTTGAGAACTTGTTTTCTTGAAAGCAGTTGTTTTTAGTTTATCTAAATTGGGAGTGTATGGGAATTTACTCCCTTTTGGAACAAGTGGCCTCAACCTATGAACTGGAAGTCTTTTCACTTCCTTATTGTCTTCATCAGTCTGCACTGCAGGTTGCTGCTTCATGGCCTCCTCATCTGGTCACCGGCAGAACATTATATCATACGGAGTTTGAGGAGGAGGAGTTTGGCACAGGTTCCACCTCAACTGATGACTTCCCAATATTCACCAGTGAGTGTGAATGATCTCTAGTCAGCCTCAGTTTGGTTTATTTGCTTTTTGTCTTTAATATACAGAGTGTTGGGGACCAGTTGTGGGTTCTTCCTCCTGATGACATTATTTTGTTCTGGTGCCAACTCACAACGATAGCGTTAGCTCCCATCATACTGTATCATGAAGTTGTTTTTTGTAAACAGTGCACTGGTGAATTGACTACATGTATGCACTGCATGTTCACAACAGACAGAGGACAAGGACATCGCTGTAATGATCAGTCAGTGGCAGGTTAAGTGCTCAAAGAGGTTTGACCGGCCAATCAGAGTGCACCACACTTGACAGACAATCATCTAGTTGGCAATGGAATATATTGTTTGATGCTAAATAGTACCTTAAAGCTGCAGTGTGTAAGATTTTGGAACATTTTTGTATCTCTATCTATTGCAATAAAAATACAAATGAATCATCTGATTTAGCCCCATTGTAGATTATGTTGTGCAAATTCCTCAAAAGCTTAAATCAAATAAAAGGTCAGCAAAAATTATAATACAGAGGTGCCTGTGAGACGAAATTATTCATACCTCCTGCACAAAGCTCACAGCCTCTTATATAACGCCGCGGGCGCGTGTGAATGGGTTCGATGCTAATGTGTGCCTGCAGTGCTTTCTCGGAAAACGTGCTCTTGGGCCCAGAGAAATAATAACTCCAGATATAGAAGAGATGATTCTCATTATATGATCAAAGTGAGGGCACATCTTTAAGGCATATGCCTAAAATGTACAATATAACACACAGCTACCCCACAGACCCTGAACCCCAGTTCCCAATGGAGCCAAGTGTGTCGGGGCAAATTCACTCTCAATGGCCCCTTTGTGTAGTGATGTGGCTCTGCAGCAGGGACCCAAACAAAGGCCTGTGTTATCCAAAACCCTGTCTGCACGTGGGACAAAGGGCCTCCAATGGCACATGCTTAATGTGTTGACAAATGTGTGGGACGAGTGTGTCTATTGTGGTGTGTATGTGTGAGGTAATATGGTCAAGACAGTGCAGCTGGGTGGCAGGCATGTTAAAGCAGATGGGAAACAGGTTGGCATTAGAGAGAGCCAACTGGGTCTTAAATAAAAAGTTGGTACAAGTACATTGAAACACACACACACACACACACACACACACACACACACACACACACACACACACACACTCACACACACACACAACCCTGGGAGCTGTGATCATTTTATGATAGCCTTCAAAACTATGGAATATGACTCTATAGTAATGGTCCCCTCATTTTTACAGTTCTTCTACATAAGATACGATACACTTTATTAATCCCACAGTGGGGAAAGTTCACTACAGCAGCTCAAGAGGCAGATAAACGAAAGAAACAAGTCAAAAAGAGAAAATATAAAAAGAGATATACACAAGAAATATACACAAAAAGGTAAAAAAGATTAATTGCATTAACCGCACGCAATTCAAATGTTTTATTTCTACCAGAACACTAAGGGCCATTGTGGAGAATCAGTATCTGGGCCAGAGACACTGGCCCAGATATTGACCACCGGTAATTATGAGTGATTATTAGTGACAGTAATAATAATGAGAACATGAATGATAATAATAATAATAATAATAACAATAATAATAATAATAATAATATCAATGATAATAATAAATTATTATTATCATTGTTGTCATTGTTGTTGTTATCATCATTATAATAATAACAACACCAGTCATCTAACCTCAGTTGCCAGCTGTTCTGAACCGAAACACATGAGTTAAAACATCAAACAGAATATCATTATCAGCCATGAGAAACTTCAAATCATAATATCCTATAACTGATGAAGTGACTATTTGATATTTGTCTGGGTTACAGGATCGGACATCGTACTGAGCCCTGTGGCAGCCCTCACCATAACTGAGGGCTGCGCTGTAGGTGAAACAGCGTGCTGGTGGTGTGTTGCATTCATCTGCACATTAACATTACTAAAATACAAAAGGATGAATATGAACTAACACAGTTGCAGCACAATAAGGTTTACATTTGCATATTCCTTCTGAGTGTGCCTCTCCCCCGAGGATAGGCAGACTAAAGTGGAGAGACCAACTTGAATCTGAGGGGGGGGCTTATTGCCACTACAGGGTGAAGATGCACATAATTTGTGGGCAAGGATGAACGAGCATGTCCCGCACAAAACGAGCTGCAGATTTAATCTGGGCCACTTCACACATTTATTCAATAACATTATCATAATTAATTCCCTGGTCCTTCACAGATTAGGCTAGAACCTGTGGGTTAATGAACGTCTCAACTATTTTATTTCATACTCCTACAATATTGCACCACCTGTTTATCTGTTGAAAGGGTCTGGTCTTTTCAAACACCCTTTCAAAGCACTGCACTGTGCTGTAAAAATGTTGATTGTTTATTCCTGTTTTGGTCTCACAGCAACATTTAGTGAATTCAATGTGTTAATGCTTCCTGATAACATCAGTAAATCACTGATTTTACTCTTGAATTCTGTAATAATAATGTATAATGTATCTAGTCTCTACAGGTAGCTGTTCTTCCTGCCAGGCTCTAGGCTGCTCCTCCACCGGTGCCAATTTGTTAGCTGCAGGGTCATCACCTGGGGACCACCGCTCACAGATGTTTCGCCCCTTAGCCCAGAACATCTCCTGGTGGTGGGCAGTGAGCAGGGACGTCTCCCTGCCCCTCCCTGCAGCTAAACTTCTTCAGAAGATGCTTGCTCCCCATGCCTTGTCTCGCCTCTTCAGCCAGAGCCAAAAGCTTGCCTTCTCCGCCTCCTCCGATATCTCACCGGTGGCCTTGTTCATTCTGGCTGCCCGTCGCCCCAGGTCCTTGAGAAAGCACGTTGTTGAGTGCCCAATGAACCCTCGGACCCCAACTTCCACTGGGTAAAGCCTCACACTCCAGCCTCCTTCCTTGCACTCCACAACCAGGTCTGCAGATTTTGCCCTCTTCCTTTCCTGGGCTGCCTCCAACCCCTCTTCCCATGGCAGCGCTGATTTTCTGGCTGTGGACCACAGAACCGTGTCTGGCCGCAGCGTGGTGCTGCAGACTTCCTGGGGAAAGTGGAGCTCCCTGCCCAGGTCCACCTCCATCCTCCACTCCCTGGTGTCAAGACCATAGCGGCTAGTCTCCTGCTGGTCCTGACAATTGACACAATGAGGAAATAGCCCTGAGTGTAGGGTGAGCCATTTAAGATTTGAAAGGTTTTCACAGGAAAATTAGGGATTCCGATGAACAATCACAATGCCATTTAGTTTTTTGACAAAATGATCATCAAAAGGTAAATGAGCAAGCACAAGCCTGTCTGTGACTCACCCTCCTTACCCATCTTCAGAAATCATCTAAATACCTACCTGTTTGCCCAAGCCTATGACCTCCCCTAGTCCTAAATCCCTGACACCACCACCCATCCTCCTTGCTATTTGTTTGCTTTGCCTGTCTACTTTGTTTTCTGACATTATCACATATCTTCTACTGCTGTTGTTGCTGCTTTCATATCCTGTTCCTTGTTGCTGTTGTTCTGTTGTTGTATTTGTTTCCTGTACCTTGTTGTTGTTGTTGTTCACTAATGTAAAGTGACTTTGGGTCATTGAAAAGCACTATATAAATAAAATGAATTATCATTATTATAATTATTATGAACACAAGATTGAAACAAGGAACATATAGTAGGAACTCATCTGTGTAAGTGACCTTGATAAAGAGCAGAATGTCCCAAGCTGAACGGTGTTGCTAGATGGGAAATTAAGAAATGTCATACTGTTGCTTTGAAATGATCACATTTTGACCAGAATTATCATATTCACTGAAACAACTTGAAACATCATATGCTAGGACAGTGCATTTAAAAAAACAAAATATTCTATGCGCACAGAGCAGCAGTAATCTCAGGCACATGTGTCAAACTTGTGACCTGCGAGCCTAATGTGGCGAACAAGATCATTTTATGTGGCCAGGGACAGCCTAAAGGCATATTATTGTTTAAAAACAAAAGTCTAAAGCATACATTGCCCATGAACTCTTGTTAATTACACATGCCACTTTTTCTGTACAAAAATGCCTCACTGACAACTATTGAAAATGACATTTTTGATTCCCCATTTATCCTAACATAAACTAATGCAATCCTTTAAGTTAAAGGGGACCTATGTGCCCATTTAAGGGGCTCTCTATTGTTCTTCAGCCTCTATTATGATAAATGGTATTTATAGTCTCGGAAAAACGTTAAAAGTCAGGAAATCCTTTCAAGAGTCAAAGGCGGGGTTTTGACTCTCCCCCCACCCTCCTGAAACATCACTATCTCCTGATTAGCTGATCGGTAGGCGATCCCAGATTGGCTGAAAATGTAGGCTAGTCCCGCCTTCTGAGCAAGCACGTTTCACCCTCACAGGCAGCTCTGAGCTGACAGCGTTCAATGCAAAAAATAAACATATGTTGGAGTGGCATTCTCAGACTGGATTCCAGGCTTCAAATATAGTTTGTTTGAAACAAATGTGTCCAGCAGACACCAAAATATGTTTGTCAAAAGCAAACAAGCAGCAGCGTGGGACAGTGAGGTAAAAGTGTGTTGTTTACCCCGGAAATGACGCCGGTCTTCTTTTTAACACGGGACATTCGAAGGTCTTACACCAACCCAAAGTTCATTAGTCCATGAGCCCTTAAAGAATCAATTCTTCGCTGGTATAATAACTCCATTGACGATATCGAGGACGAGCTCAGCTCAGGTCATTTAAATCTCCAGTCTCCTTGCTCTGATGGATCAATTCCACAGATTTGACTCATTTTAACTCAGATACCGAGCCTTCAGAACAGGGTCCAGATTGTCTCGGTTCGGTCCATTGCCTTTATGTTTTGTTCGGTCCATTTATCCCTGTGTTTCTGCCTCTGTCTCTGCAGCACCGTGTCTAACCCAGCTCTGACAACAAACTACAACAATGGCGCAGACGGCCCACGATGCATTGCGAGATCACATACCCTTTCGAGCTGCATAATGAAAAAACAAACTTATTCAGGATCACTAACAGAACATTTGAGAGCTTTGTTTTGCAGTCCAGTCAATAGGAATAAATACAGGCACATTGGACTGGAATTGAATGGGGTGGTCATCTAAAGTGGATGTTTTATTTTGAAGGCTAAGAAAGCCCACAGACAACATGAAAATCTTTGCCCAGTCAGCCTGTACCATGATGCTATTGCGGTCATGTAAACAACAAGCAAGACAGAATCTTACACACACAGGAAACAGACGGATGACAAAATAAAAGCATATTTTGGCCAATGTTCTCTAGCTTGATGTATGAAACAGTGCAGCTCTTGACCATGTGGGCCATACTGACCAACGGTACGGGCTGGATGTGTCCCGGGGGCCGTGATATGCCCAAGTCTGGTCTAGCTTGACCTATTCTCAGAGGAGTGAGACCAAATCATCCATCTCCACACTGTACCATTCAGACTGAGCATGTGGTCAGAATATAGACCAAATGGTAAATAAAAAAATTGACCTATAGACAAACTAGTCAGCCTGTTCCTCTCTGACTCCATTGTCCATTGAACAAGACACTGAGACAGAGCATTTTTCAGTTGATGCCCCGTTGCAGATACCACACAGTAAAATATGTGACATGTAATCCCAGTTTACGAAGCAGGACAGGTGAATAGAGACCATCACAGGCTGGTGGGATTATCCTTCATTAATAATTTGCTGTGCAGTGTAGACAGGTCTGATGTTTGATCTTTTCACTCTCACTGTCTCGCAAAAAGGAAACAGCTGCACCAGTGGATTTTGACATAATGTGATATTTAAACATCTCCTCCCCTTCTCTTCTTTCCTGTCCTGTCCTGTTCTCTTCTATCGGCACCTTGTCTCAAAAACCTACGGCCTGCGGGCCAGAAGCGACCCGCCAGAGGGTCTAATCCGGTCTTTACGGGTGCTTACTTATCCTTCCCCTTTATTCCTCCCTCGAATTTCATTTTATACTCTTCTCATTTCTCCTTTCCTTTCACCTGTCTATCTTATCCCCTCACCTTCTGTCCTCTCTACTTACCATCCACTCTCTTTCTGATTGTGACATTAAGTTTGACTTTGTCCCATAAAATGACTGGTGCATATCCTGCAGTCTGCAGACGTCTGTTTGACATCTCGAACAGCACTGTTTTTTTCTTCTTTTCTCCCTTTGCCTTTGTGTCGGTCTTCGTCCTTCATTCGCCTCTCCTCATCCTCTTTGCCCTTTCCTCCCACACATTCTTGCTGTATTTCCTCTGTCATTACCCCCCCCACACACACACACACACACACACTCCTTCCCTCCATCGTGCCATTCCACTCCACTCCGTCCTGTCTGCCCTTCGTCTGGTCCTCATCCTCCGCCAACGTCCTCTCTGACTCCCATCGTCTATTCCTGGGACAGACACCATCACAAATAATTAGCGGCGATGTCTTTCACGTCAAAGGACGAAGGGGATGGCAATGAGGAGTGTGTCTGGGAAGCAAGATGCGATAAAAACAGCGGGGGTCTCCAAGTGCCCTTCTTACCAAATGCCAACATGCTCATTCAATTTCTCCTTTTCCTCTTTTCCTGTTCTTGCCTTTTGTTTTCAGATTTACATCATGATTACTGCAACTTTGTGCGGCTCCCACTGGAGGAACAAGGTATTCTGCCCATTGTCTTTCTGAGCCCTGAGGATCATCTGAGAACACGCCTAAATGTATCTTTGTCTGAGACAATTCGAGGAAGACACAACCCAAACAAAGCTCTTTTTACCAACTGCTGTTCTCTTATCACATCACAAGACAATACAGTTAAGGCCTGTGCCCTGCTTTCTCTCTACTTTCTTAATTTAAGGATGTTGGGTATTATACCCGCCTGGCCATTTCCCCAAGCACAAAGATGTGAATGTAGGCCGGGGAGATGCAGGGCTATAGGGATACAAAAGGCGTTGGTTGGTAGGTGGGTAAATGAACAGCAGAGGGAGATTTTCTCCTCGACCGCCGTCTCAAATCACCAACAACATCCCAGCGAACGCTCTCCTGCGCCAACATACATACGTTTGCATACTAATTAGGTCAAACGTCTGCCTCCTTGGAAGACAGAGCAAGCGACTGTCTGTCCTTTTGTCTCTCTGCCCCTCTTTTATTTTACCCAGATACATTAAACATGGGTGAGTACATGTCCTTTGCGGGTGTAGCCAGGCATACTGTGGACCAGGTGGCCATGTTTTATCAATGTCATGCTAAGACAATAAATCAAAGTGCAACACGTAATGTAGAAAAGACACTGGACTCCAAACCTCTAAACTTATCTTATAATCAGTGTGACCCTCGAGCCTGTGCCTGACAATTGGATGTATTGTGGTGCTGTGACAGGAGCAATGAATTTTAACGTCAACTCTGCATATCCAACATCACATACAGTGGGGAAAATAAGTGTTTGAGACACTGCCGGTTTTGCAAGTTTCCCCACTTGGAAAGAATGGAGAGGTCTGTACTTTTCATCGTAGGTACACTTCGTCTGTGAGAGAGAATCAAAAGAAAAATCCAGAAAATCACATTGTATGATTTTTAGATAATCAGTTTGTATTTAATTGCATGATATAAGTATTTGATCACCTACCAATCAGCAAGAATTCTGGCTCTCACAGACCTGTGAGTTTGTCTTTAAGAAGCCCTCCTATCCTCCACTCTTTTCCTGTGTTAATTGCACCCGTTTGAACTCATTACCTGTATAAAAGACACCTGTCCACACATTCAGTCAATCAGATTCCAACCTCTCCACCATGGGCAAGACCAAAGAGCTGTCTAAAGACACCAGGGACAAAATTGTTGACCTGCACAAGGCTGGGATGGGCTACAGGACAATAGGCAAGCAGCTTGGTGAGAAGGCAACAACTGTTGGCGCAATTATTAGAAAATGGAAGACACTCAAGATGACTGTCAATTTCCCTCAGACTGGGGCTCCATGCAAAATCTCCCCTCGTGGAGTATCAATGATCAAGAGAAAGGTGAGGGATCAGCCCAGAACTACACGGGAGGACCTGGTCAATGACCTGAAGAGAGCTGGGACCACAGTCTCCAGGTTACCATTGCATGGTCGGCATGGGAGAAGGTCATGTGGTCAGATGAGACCAAAATAGAACTTTTGAGCTTTTGTTTACACCGGTTATTATTGTGTTTTTGTTTTGCATTTTTTGATGTTGTGTTTATTTATTTACTCTTAATTAGATTTAATTCTGTTTCGATAATTTCTACATATGGACAGTTACAAATGTTCCCATTCCTGAATTACTTCAGATCCTTGCCTACCTTTCCCTCCGACTAACCTCCTATTTATCTATGTATGTTTATTTCATTTGATTAATTTATTTGTAATTATTAATATCTATCAAGTTGTTTTTAATTTGTTATTATTATTGATTTATTAATTTTCTTTTCTCTTCTTTCCCCATTTTCTTTTTGTTCTGATTTACTTATATCTTGTAACATTTATTTGCTATAGAGACTATGTTCATTGTTTGTTTGTCAAAAAAAACAATGGGAATCTGTGCAACTGTATGTCTTTATTGTAACTGTATATTATAACTGTATATACAGTACATATAATGTTGCAGTTGTATGCATTCTATGACCAGGTAATACCTTTATTAACTGTCTGAAATACTATTAAAAAACTATTAGTATATTTATAATTGCATACTGAAGATGATGCCAGAATTCCATTTCCCACCCCTCATCCTCACTGCGCTGCCTTTAACACTTCTTTTTAAATTCTAGTGGTGTGGCCATGCATGCTCATCCTTATCAGCAAGTACGTTTTTCAACTGACTTGACATCTTGTTCCCTGACTTTCCCAGGGATCAGATTAGGGACACTGCACAGATAACAAGCGGAATCCAATTCACATTAACATTCCTCAGAATCATGTGGGAAAACAGAGCGGTGGGGAAGAAAGAAAAAAAAACTCCTCCATGTCTCACTGCATGTCTTCGAGAGCCCTCTGTTTAATTGCATTATTCTTAACGAAATGCTGATGTAATTACAAGAAAGAGGCTTCTTTTTTTTTCTCATGTGAGTCGCGTTAGTTGAAGGTCGAGCTGGGATCATAAAATCACAGAATTCTCATCGTACCTCTGCTCCTCTTCTATCAAACACATTTACTGCCTGTCTTTGACGTCTGCACGCCGCATTTCGCCCTCCATCACTTTCCATCACCGTCTGTCGCCAGATGACATCAGGAAAGTGTGTGCATGTGCACAGGGGGAGTTTTCAATGTGATGATTATTTGTTGATTTCTCTGGAACTCACATCCTGGATTATGGAGAGCAAAATGAGCCCTTTAATGTATATTTACACACGAAGCGGGTCCTCTATATTTTTACAGCAGCCTAGAGTGGACGTACCAAATATCTTGTATTGATTCATCACCTCTCATAGCACCTCTCTGCAATGAGTGACATGTGACGAAGCAGGGGTCGGCAACCCTTGACACCTGTGCCACGATTGGCCCACTATAGCATCATCAATGGCAGGCAGGTCAATTCACAGGATCAACGGTGTGTGAGATTTAGCTCATTTTTGTGACCTCTTCAAATAATACTAAACAATTACATAGTGACATTCTCATGAATTTCTAATCACCTCAATGTGTTATGTTTTCCCATTACCCTTAAATGAGCCCATCAATATATATTTACATGAGGAGGGGGTCCTCTCTATGGGGGCTGCCAGGTGTTTACAGTAACCCAGAGTGGGTGTACTAAACTGTACTGAGTTTTAATGACAACTGAAGCCTATCACAGGTTCTCCTGCTCACTCGGAGGGCTGAGGGTGAGGTGATGGATACAACATGCAACTTCACCTCTATAGAGGAGGTGATTTGGTGACCAAATTTTACACACTGCACCTTTAAGCAACTATATGGATTTTCTTTGCTTTGTTGTCCTTTCCTCAATTATGGAGGGTTTTAGTTTAAGTTGTACATTCATTTCGAGATGTTTTCAATTAGGAGCAATGACTAGTGTTTATTTATTTTGAGTATTGGCCCACGCTCGGATAACCAGTGCTCTGATGTTCCTACTGCCTAAAGCTAACAAGAAGATTTTTTATAAAATCTTGGATGCAAGATGAAAACTCAAAAGTAAGATTTGGTGACATCTAGAGATGAAGTTTTGATTCATTTTTTGTGCAGAATGTTAAATTATTTTCCTGACATATATTTGATCATTACTGATTAAGTTATGTTGTCTTCACATTCGTTTAAGTTTGTTGATAAGGTGGTGTTTGGAGTCATTGTTACAGAAATAAAGCTGATTAATATAATACATAATTAAATAACTCATAAGAGGTTTTCAATATCAATTTGAATTGATATTGTTTGACCCCCGGTAATAATCTGGATATTTTATGTGGCCCCTCTGCAACAATAATTGCCCGCCCCTGGTTTAAAGGGTTAAAAAGGGTTTGACTCCATTAAGATGTTCCCATGCCTTCAGTCTCAAATATGGGACTTGGTGAAGACACAGGTGTGTGTGTCGATGTGGAACAGGACTTGGCTTTGGATAGCCTTTATATTATCTCCACATTACTCCGCTCGTCGTCTCCATCAGCGAGACCCCCTCTGCGTTCACAGCTGTTCACGGAGATTAGCTATAAACAGACCTTGTCCAAAAGGAGGAATTTAGGACACACTTCCACCCTCACACCATCTTGCTTTTCTCATTTACTCACCCTTTTCTTTCTCTTCTCATTTTAGGCTCCAGGAAACGGCTTATCACCCATCTCACCATTCCTAATTTTCTCTTTTCTGCGCTCCACAGCTGTTTTGTGTATGACACACACACTTTACTTCTAAGCTGCAACATCAACACAAGTTCACAGCTCTGCAGGGAAAAGGGACATTTTCTGCCCTTTAAATTCTGTCTCTCCTCTGTCTCATGGGTTTATACAAAGCTGGGGAAGGGTTTGCATGTCAGTGACAAGGCCCAGTGTGGGTATTTATATACCCCTTTCATGAGTCATGGCAGAGGAATCACATTAGCCATGGCTGTACTGTCACCACTGGACCCCTCCAAAGGGCTCTCTCTCTCTCTCTCTCTCTCTCTCTCTCTCTCTCTCTCTGTGTCCCGGTCCCTCTCTATCTGTCTCTACATTTGAAACTGGCCCCTCCTTCTCCTTTTGGAGAAGTCATCAAATATATTCAGCGCCAGATTTCCCTAAATAAGTGTTATGGTATGGCAGTCGGATAATGGTGTGTCATATCCATGCCTGTGTAAGCACTTCATGGGGGGGGGGGGGGGGGGGGGGGTGGAGTAGCAATACCACTGGATATCCTTGATATCCCTTCATCATAATGATGCCAATTATGAAAAAAACATGTTTGGAGAGTTTTTATGTATTAAAACGGACTAAACAAACACTTTTGAACATTACATGTACCTCATAATCATAATCAGATTCAATAATGATTCCTTGTTTCCTCAAGGTAACATCATTATGCAATTTCCATAACAGTACGTCGGTTCCATTATTTAATCGGCAAATAAAATGCATTAAGCTATCAAAAACTACATTTTACAAACCTATGAGTGTGAAACATAACTTTTCCAGATGGAGAAGGTCATGGTAATATTGTATAATATTGTATCCATCCCTTCACCCTTCCATTTCGTGGATGGATGCAGGTTCTCTGCGCCAGTTTGAGACCCATGCTTTAATGTATATTTACATGAGGAGCGGGTCTCCCTAGGGGGCGCCACCATGCTTTTACAATAGCCTAGAGTCTTTTGAGCTTAAATGACAATGTAGGGCTATCATAGATTCTCCTGCATGCTCGAAAGGGAAGGGTGAGGTGATGGACACAACATGAAACTTCACCACTAGATGTCACCAAATCTTACACACTGCACCTTTAATCAGGTAAAAAATTAACATACTTTGATGAATCCTTTGATATATTTGTGTTGCTCCCTCAATCTAATTGTTTTTCAGTCTTTCCTTCCCTCCCTTCAGCATGAATGGAACTTTGGCCCTATGACAAAAACTCAGTCGGCTGTAGCAGGAAAAACAATCACGACAGTCATTGAAGTAAATGGCCTAAAACGACATATGTTCATTCAGGTTCTATAGAGCCCTCCAGCTGCAGAGGGAATTGTCTTTTAACCATTTGGAGCAAATGAGGAGGTAGATAATGTTACTTTGGAGCAAGTCAGCAGAGAGATGGACCAGAACTGGACTCAGACCTGAGTGCATGCTGTTCAGTTCTCTTGATGCTTGTCATTGCATGTTTATTTTAACCACAGTATCAGACATGGAGGGGTAATTCTAACCTAAATGGTCAACAGATTGTATTGAATGCTCACTGTTAACAATCACCCTTAACAATGATCTGTTCCTCGACTCAAAGTTAAATGAGGAGTGGTAACAAACAGCAATAGGTAGTCTTCGGTTGGACAGAGGTCATTTGGTTCTACAGCAGTCTGTACGTGATGTTGGAGTGTGTAAAATACAACTGACATGAAAATACGACTTAGCAGTAACTCACCCTTATGGAAGAAAAATATAGACCCAATATATTAATATTCTATTTAATCAATTCAACTGTAAATCAAACTATTTCACCTTACAATATAATATTGTAATAGATCACTATAGAAATGTAAAAACATGTTTACATTAGAATCATATTGTGTTATTGTCATATTTATTGAAATATGTTTGGAAATATATTCTCTCTATATATTGAACAATATACAAATTATTGCTGCTTCAATACGCTGTAAAATATATTCGGGTGGAAACACTGATGTTTAAGATATTAGTATCATATTGTTTTTTTGTTTTGTATTTGTTGTTTTATGTTTATGTGTCTAAGTCTGAGGACAATGTGCACTTCTTATGGCCAATAAAGATTCTATTCTATTCTTCTCAGGAGTGGTATTACTTTTCTGTGTGGTTCCAATTAAAATACACAGTGAAAATTATGTTTTACCACATCTTTGTTTATCTATGGAATATATCACCATCATGTATGTTTACATCACTTTTTGTAAAAGTTTAAGAATAAAGGTGTTAGCGGTGCAGTGTGTAAGATTTCACTAATTGTTTTCACATCTTAAAATATTCAGAAAACAATTGTGTAGTGATATTTTCATGAATTTGTAATGAACCTGAATGTTTAATTCTTTCCATTACCCATAAATGAGCCCATTAATATGTGTTCACATGAGGAGTGAGTACTCTCTACAGGGGCCGCCATGTTTTCACAGCAGTAAAAGTGGACATACTAAACATCCTTTGAGTTTCAATGACTAAAGTCGACCACAGGTTCTCCTGAATGCACAGAAGGCTGAGGGTGAGCTGACGGATACAGCAGGCAACTTCACTAGATGTCACCAAATCTTACACACTGCACCTTGAAGTCACATTTCTTTGAATCCATTCTTTTGTTGTAACAAGAGTTGTATTGCGTCATAGGACTGGAAGTTGAAGAGCGTCATACAATAGTGGCCTTGTTTAAAAACAGTAAATGAAAACATATGCAGGCATAAATTGACTCTGGTAAACTCGTCTTCCCAACAACAGCTTCAGAAGCCATCTCATGTGATTCGTGTTCCTTCAGAGAATCAAACCACAACTACTTTGATAAGCTCTCCTTTATTTTCAGCGATGCATGGTTCGAATGAACTAACTTTGCAAACTTGATCTGCTCAGATGACTGAAATTCCGTATTAGGGCTGCATGATGACGATTGATTAGTTCTATTTGAGTCTGTGGACTGTGGAACGCTGCAGTAAGTGAAGCTACAAGGATGTTTATCAAACCCAGCATCACACGGTCAGTCTGTTTCAAATGGCCGGCAACAAAACATCACAACACAACATCAACAGGGACACAAGTTGGCAAAATATCCAGTGTATCTTTACCGGTGCACTGTGTAAGATTTGGGTATTTCTTGTCACTGATAGGTTAAAAATAGAAACAATAACATTACAAAGTTTAAACCCAATTCTTTAAACCCCTGTATATGGCTGTAAAGCTAAACAGCTGCAAGCTGCCTGTATTTCTAAAACGTAAAGGTATAGTGTGTACGATGTCAGTCATGTTTGTCACTTCTATTGGTAGAAAACAATACCACAAAACAATTACATGCTGATATTTTCATAATCACGTTCATGCATGTTTCATTACCCTTAAATGAGCCTGTTGATGTATATTTACATGAGGAGCGGTTCCTCCTGGGGGGCTGCCATGTTTCTACAATCGCTCAGAGTGGACATACTCAAACATCTTTTGAGTTTTAATGGCAACTGAGGGCCACCATAGCTTCTCCTACATACAGGGGATGGATACAACATGCAACTTCACCACTCGATGTCACCAAATCGTACACACTGCACCTTTAATTTTGACTCCTTTATTGAGTGCAAATAGTTTCACAGCATACTTTTTATCAACAACTTTGAACATAAAATCAAGGGATCAGCATGAAATTGTTGGATTTTAAAATGTCTCTCTCTGTCACTGTCTCTGTCTGTCTGTCTCTCTCTCTCTCTCTCTCTTTGTCTGGCTGTCTGTCTGTCTCTCTCTGTCACTGTCTCTGTCTGTCTGTCTGTCTCTCTCTGTCTCTGTCACTCCGTCTGTCTGTCTGTCTGTCTGTCTGTCTCTCTCTCTCTGTCTGTCTGTCTGTCTGTCTGTCTCTCTCTCTCTCTCTGTCTGTCTGTCTGTCTGTCTGTCTGTCTCTCTCTCTCTGTCACTCTGTCTGTCTGTCTGTCTGTCTGTCTCTCTCTCTCTCTCTGTCACTCTGTCTGTCTGTCTGTCTGTCTGTCTCTCTCTCTCTCTCTTTGTCACTCTGTCTGTCTGTCTGTCTGTCTCTCTCTCTGTCACTCTGTCTGTCTGTCTGTCTATCTGTCTGTCTCTCGCTTAACTAAGCATCTCCCCTGATCATGTTCTCTTTTTGTCTGTCAGAGCATTCTACCATATCTTTCTATAAATTGTGTCATCGTGTTGCACAACAGGGGATAACTGCTGTCTTTCATGGTTAAGACACAAACTGAAAATCTTTGTTCAAAACACAACATGGCAAACTGGGCCTTGGCTGATTTCAGGGAAGGCAGCGTTAGAAGTACACAATCAGTCTCTATTTCAGCTTCATCAGATACACATTGAGAGAACTGTCTCTTTTCATTTTCCCCACCAAACAAACATGAAGAGTCTGATGCCAAGCAAAACACAGACTCAGATCATCTCTGTGGATAATCTCTGTGTTTAATTGGATAATTTAATAAGAGTCAAGGCAAAGACTTTGAGATGGACTTGTTTCGATTGCTTTCTGAGGATCAGCTATGGCTGTCACCTTTAATTCGTGGCTTGAGGCCTCAGACACACAAGTTTATCGTACATGTGAATCACTTTTTGAGCTGTTGATGAATTTGAAAAACGTTCACATCAAGAATTCTTCGGTGCGCTGAACTGCTCTCATTGAAGACATTCTTTATCTAAGAGTTTGAGTTATGCAGCCTGGCGCCTTATAGAAGGCACAATGCGTATTCATTTGGTGTTCATGAAATTTGCTCTAACCGTGTTTTTCTCATCCATCCATGAGCACTGTAATACATGTATAATATTTCTCATTTGTGGCACAACTCTTAAAGGTGCAGTGTGTAAGATTTGGTGACATCTACTGATGAAGTTGTACATTGTATCCATCACCCGCCCCTCCCATTCGAGCATGCAGGGGAAACAATGGTAGCCATCAATCGTCATTAAAAAAATTCTGGCCTACTGTAAAAACATGGCAGCCCGCACAGGGTGGACCTGCTCATGATGTAAATATACATTAAAGGTCTCTTTTTTGGGGTAATCTATACTATATTTATTTATATATATATATCTATCTATATATATATATATCATCTGTGGGAAGGTTCAGGTTTTCACTCTGCTGAAAAGGCCATCTTATTTTTAGGTCGTCTGTCCATCTGTAGATTTCATCTGTGAACTCAACTCTGGTGAATGTGAAACTGCAAGAACGCCTTGAGGGAATTCCCTCATATCTGGTAGAGACATTTATTTGAGAAGGTTTTGGAGCCAAAAGTCAAAGACCAACTTAGAGATCATCGTGTTTTTGCCTTGTGAATGCGACGTCTCTGGAATGTCATTTCAGATCAGGCACAATTACGGCCTATTTGACTCTGGTGGTTGACGGTCAAATGGTCCATTGACCTCACCTTTTTTACGTTGGCGATAAAACATGACTGCTCAAAGCAGCTTCACTGTTCTGTGTTTGAAGTCGATTCTGTTTATGTGTGTATTTGTGTGTCGCCGGAGAAATAACATTGTCGGTGTGTGTTTTGGGGGCTGTAGATTTTGACGAGTGCACTGTGTACGGGACCTGCAGTCAGTCCTGCACCAACAGCGAAGGCTCGTACACCTGCTCCTGTGTGGAGGGCTACTTGTCCCAGCCGGACAATCGCTCCTGCAAGGCAAAGAACGGTGAGTGGCCTCGGTGCACCGGCGGGAGCGAATCACAGATCTCTGCTCCTGCCTCTTCTATTCACACCCCCCCCCCCCCCCCCCCCCCCCCCCCCCCCCCCCCCCCCCCCCCCCCCCCCCCCCCCGCCCCCACCCCCCCTTCTCATGTCACAATTCCAGTTCCGGTCGACCGTCTCCCCGTCTTGCTGATCGCCAACTCGCAGAACATCCAAGCCACCTCCCTGAGCGGCACCACCGTCCACAGCCTGCTGTCCACCAGCACCAAGCAAACCACCGCCATGGATTTCATTTACGCCCAGGAGACCGTCTGCTGGATCCACGTGGGCGACTCCCCCGCCTCCACCCACCTCAAGTGTGCCAAGATCCCCAACCTGAAGGGCTTCACCGAGGAGAGGGTGATCAACATCTCCCTCAGCCTGCACCGTGAGTACGCCGCCGCCTCCCCCGATCACGCCGCGCCACCGCCCAGTCCGCCGCTCCACACACTGAGCCGCCTCCCACGGCAGCAGGGCAGAGTGTTTGTTTGTTTATGCGCCAACGTGTCGAAACTTTTTTTACCTTTTTTTTTTTTTTAAGGGTCTTCTATATTCAAATAACAGGAATCTCCTCTGTAACTTGAATGTGCCCGTGCAGCAATAATGGGACAAAGGCCCGAGGCAGCCTGCATCACTTGTGGCAATCTGTCAAACATGGAATTATTCTTTCATGGCGAATCTTGTCGTTTCTGTGGCTGCGAGGTTGTTTATGTGCGCCCACTCCCGAAAAGGTGTATTGAATTTTAATTTGTACATAACTCACGTTGAGTCTTGCCTGTCGAGCAAGTTACACATGTTGTTACTCAGACAGAGCGCAAATGTATTATTCATGCAGCCGTCTTGTTGAGGTTTATGTAGAAGTGATGCACACAGGAGGTGCACAACCCCTGCAGCAGGTGGAGCTTTCTAACACCATTAACTATTAAAGGTGCAGTGTCTAAGATTTTTGTACGTTTTTGTCACTTCAAAAAACAAACAAAAATTGGGTAAAAAAAAAATGGCATCCTGTCATTTTCATGAATTTATAATAATCATGATTTTGATCAAATTACCCTGAAAATGAGCCCGTTAATGTTTGTTTACATGAGGAGCGAGTCCTCTCTATGTTTTTACAGTAGCCCAGAGTGGACATACAAAATATCTTTTGAGTATTAATGCAAACTGAGGGCCACCATGGGTTCTCCTGCACGCTCAGAAGGGTGAGTGTGAGGTGATGGATACAACATGCAACTTCACCTCTAGATGTTCCCAAATCTTACACACTGCACCTTTAAAAAAAAAATAAAATAAAATAAAATAAAATGGGGGGGATTCAGTATAAAATGCACACGAACACATTCATACATCACACGTAAAATACTGCCAGTATCACACTGGCCTTTGAGTACTGGATTTGCTCCGTACCCTTGGAAAGGATCATTGGGGGGGGGGGGGGGGGTGGGGGGGGGCGGGAGGTGGGGGGGGAGTCAAAGACCAGGGGACCTTCTTAAGCTGCTTTCAGACATGAAGCGGACCCCGGAGAGAGGCCGGGGATTATCTCCAGAGGGGGAGCATGCCGTGGGCACCATCACCAGTGTCCGAGGCGGAGCCTGCAGTGTTTCAATGGGCTCTCTCCCTGTGACCCACACGTGACCTGCACATGGCTGCACAGAGGAAGGGATTAGATGTGTGTGGGTTTAGTCAATGAACCATTCACATCTCAGAGGATGGTGATCGTGATGACTACAGGGAAAGATCAGAGCGTCTGAGAGCATCCCCTTTTTAATCAGAGCCTGAAATCAATCTGATGATGATGGTGATGATGATGATGATGGTGATGATGGTGATGATGATGCCTCCAGGCTGAGATGCTCTCTGGGCAGAGTCAGCTTGGCAGCAGACCCCAGGAGAAGACCCAGCACTTGCTGGAGGGACTGAATATATCCTGTCTCACCTGAGAACTCTCCAGATTCTCCCAAGGGGGGTTGGAAAACATTTCCTGGAAGAGGGAACATCTGGAATAACATCCTCAAAACAGCCCGATGAGAAGAAGCAGGCTTGTTTAAGACTCGTTGTTAACGTTTACAAACTTTCTGTGAAAACGAGGCCCTCTCCTGACATCTTAGACTGGAGTTTTTTTTTTTTTTTTAAGTAGATCCACCACCTACATGCATAGAACAGCCACTAAAAGAGCGTTGTGTGACTCCATTAAAAAAACATGCAGTGAAAATTGTAGGAAAAATCTTCCATCTCAGACAGTCAGACATTCACGCAACAGATCAGCCTTTGGCTT
>JAFBJT010108028.1:93717-96217 GCA_016785325.1 Chascanopsetta lugubris | reverse complement strand
GTGAGTGTAAGTGTGTGAGAGAGTGAAAGTGTGTGAGTGTGTGTGTATGGGTGTGTGTGTGTGTGTGAGTGTGTGTAGACAACACAGTCTAACTGTCAGTATTTTATGGATGGATGTTGTTGGTGCATGGTATGGATGTCGCTCTGTGTGTGTGCGCGTGTGTGTGTGTGTGTGTGTGTGTGTGTGTGTGTGTGTGTGTGTGTGTGTGTGATGGGATACCTGCAGTGGAGCATGTTGTGTGAAATCCCCAGCTCGGCTCCCTCCGTCAGAGGCAGCGTGGGTCGGGGGGGATTTGCATGCGCCCGGAGCCACTGTCACTGATCCGCTTTTAATTGGGTGTGACCATGAGAACTTTGGAGCTTGGGGGTGTGTGTGTGTGAGGGGGGGGGGGGCACTGTCAGTGAGAGTGGGAGGGTGAGGTGGGTGAGTCATTGAGGTGTCGGGGGGGAATTCACAGCGCTTTCATAATCCAGTCGGGCCAGTTGTTGTACGGTGTAATTTTGCGTCATTACCCTTTAAAGGTCAACTGGTTCGACTGTTTCTGTTTACACACGTTACTCCTCTGATCAGATACCAGGTCTGTACTGTAAACAACTCCTCCAGGGCCTCGTTTACATGTGGGCGTGTCCCCTCGTCTCCCATTCGCTGCTTGAACGAACATCAAAACATACCTGAACACACTCCAACGACATTTCAAATGGCTTTCCCGCCGCTGCGCTTCCTGCTCCCCTGAGGTTGAACCATAGACTCCTCTGTTGTTGTTGTTGTTGTTGTTGTTGTTTTTGATATAGCGCCAACTTCAGGTTGACTTTTGCAGGTTTTGTGCGTCGTTTCATTTGCCAAACTAATCTCGGTTCTACTTGAACGAGTGAAACTTTTTTCTCTACGTTTACACTCTCTTCATTTCCATTCCTTGTATCGGAGCGTTAAAGGGTCAGTCCGTCTAATCTGAAAATATTTGCCGTCAGGATTCTAATTATTCAACTCGTCCATTTTTCCAATTAACAACTTCCACTAATTATTTCCTACAAATTCACAAACTCGGACGTTTAAAAAGCAGAACGATCCCATTTCATATGTGTGTGATGAAAAACGCGCACTTCTCCTTTAAATCCTCCCTGTGTGTGCAGCCGTGGGTCAGAACCAGAACCCCCCACCCCCACCCCCCACCCCCCTTGCTGCCGGACCTGACGTCCCCCCTGTGCTCGTTCACCTCCCCCCTGCAGAGCTGATGTCTCCGGGCCTGGCGGCGCTGACCGTGGGCTGTGACTCAGGGAAGCTGGACCCCCTGTCCCGGGTCCAGCTGCTCCTCCTGGACCGACCCGAGCCCGAGACCCCGCCGAGTCCCTTCGGCCCGGAGGACGGGTTCCCACTGGAACTGGACTGGATGGATCCGGAGCTGATGACGGACGGTGAGAGAGACGCTGAAAATCATTCGTACAAAAAAAAAAAAGTGATGATCAGAGACATTTGAAGGAAATCAATATTTCTAAATATTGATCGTCTATTTATCAGGGTGAAAACTAAAATGTGTGTAATATAGGATCAAGTTTCTTGCATTAAAGGTGTAGTGCACATCAGATTGAGTGACCTCTGGTGGGGAATGCAAATATATACCACTAAAAGTAATTGGACTTTAAAGGTGTAGTGTGTAGACACCTAGTGGTGAAGTTGCCTACTGCTGCTGAACGTCTCACCCTTCTCTTCCAAACACGTGGGAGAACCAATGGGAGTCGTTTTAACATCCGTGCAGTTTGTCTATTTTGGGCTGTTCAAGAAAAATGGCCGCCTCTGTCGAGAGTAAATATAACGTTCTTAATGTGAAGTCATAGAAATAATCATTCATATCGACGATTATTTCACATTCCATTTGCGCGGTTCGCAACGGCCATCGTTCCAGCTCCACCCGACACGCTGGACCTTTAATGGGAATTCTGCCGTTTCCAGTTTCCGCCGGCGCTCGGTCCGAACACTCGATCCCCGGCTCGCGCTGTGGCAGGCGCCAAAAGAGGAAGTGAGGGCGCCATCAAACCGTGACCCGCCATCAAACGTCCTGGGAGGTGTTTACTCAGCGCGGCCAGGTGTCTGTGATTTCTGTGAAACTCAAACGACAGCATGACTCAGCACTTTTCACTCCGCTGGAAAATCTCAGTCTCACTTGTTCCAAACGTCCTGCTCCGCTGATTCTCTCCGACAGTTTGGGTGAAGATCGTTTGATAAGTAGCAACCGTCACTTCGGGGGTAGGGGGGGGCGGAGTCTGGCAGGTGTGTGTGTGTGTGTGTGTGTGTGTGGAGAGTACACACAGAGCTGTTGGGTCAGATTCTGGGTTATTCTCGTAACCAAGCATCTGGGTCAGAGAAGCTGTGGGATTGGCTGAGTGGAATTGGGTGGGAGGGGCTTAATCGCCAATCCAATATGGGGTTAAAATGACCCCATGGAACTCTAGGGTTAGGGTTAGGTCGCTAACTTTTGTTGTTGTTGTTGTTGTTGTTGTTGGGG
>JAFBJT010108028.1:61539-78923 GCA_016785325.1 Chascanopsetta lugubris | reverse complement strand
CGAGACAGCGAGAGAGAGAGAGGGCGAGGGAGAGAGAGATGTGGACATGCAGCATCTTGAGCTGAAATGCCAAGTCAGATGAGGCGAGTGCGTGCGGTTTGTGGGTCGATACAGAAACATGAGAGGGTTTTCGGGGGATGTGACAAATGCAGAGGGCCCGGATTTGACTCTTGAGTGTGAGATAGTGAAGGAACGGCAGCTTCTGGGGATGAGAGGGACATTTAAAGAGCACATTAAACACCGGCCCCGCAGCTGAGTGAGAAAATCACATGCATTACAATTGGTCACAGATAGGAGGAAGAACTTATCAGCTCTCCCCTTTCTCTCCCCCACTTCCTCCTCAACTCATGCAGCTTCCGTGGCCTCTCTCAGTGGCATCGGGATGCTGTTGCTGTCCTCAGATTAGCTTTGTCATGCTCAGAAGTACGGGGCCGCATCCTCTCCCATACGGCGATGATGCAAAGCCGGGGCATCCTAAGAGGGAAGTATCCAAAGCCTGCCTGCATTTCCTGATAGCTTTGTTCCGGGCCACAACAAGAATCTGTTTGATTTATGCACAGGCTGAACCAGGACAACTAAGAAACTGTTTAACCCCTCACAGGGTCCCCAGGGGGAGGGATTTGTGCCATTTTTAGTTCTCTCATGCTCTTTCTGTTTGAAAGCAAGGTACACAAGGGGATCAGTGCGCACATACATACTCACAGAATTCCTCCTCCGACCGGCTTACTGTGTCCACCTGAGTAAAAGGATTGTGGGGAGCGTGGCTCCTTTTGTTCCGGGGATTTTTCAAATGGAGAAAGTTTTGTTGTGTTTAAGTTGAGGAGGATGAGAGGAAGGTAGAGAACACAGGCTTGTCGCATTGGCTGTAACACACAATGATACACGAGTCGGCTTTGGCTAATGCGATTTTCTCGTTTTGTGTCTCCGAACATATTTTGCAGTATTAGGGAGGGAGATGATGATAATGTGAGTGACGGCTTGAGCATTTATCTATGATGGAAGGTTGCTTATTTGCATTCATGTCTGCTTTAGAGACAAATGCTTGAGGTCACCTGGTGTGGTCCTTTTTAAGAGTGATATTTTGACACACATGGATCCTATTCAACATTCTCTCCATAGATTTTCCCTTTGTGTCCTGGTGGCTGCTTTCCACAGTTTTGTAAATGAGAGATGCTGCCTGACGTTAGCACCCTGCTTCTCTCACTCAGCAGCCCCCTTAGACTTACACACACACACACACACACACACACACACACACACACACACACACAGCTGATGGGATTAGTGCTGTCGTGCTTCGGCTTTATGAAAGCGCCTGGTAAGTGGATGGGGTGGGGAGCACGGGTCCAACCCTTGCACTACCCATTTATTCCAACAGAGGGACCAGTCTCACCATCTCTCCCACCTCTGCTCTGTCCTCTTGCATCCCCCCACCCCACCCACACTTGCACACAAACACACACACACAGATACAGTAGGATTAGATTATGCGGACCTAATGGCAGGGACACTTCAGTTCTTTACTGGGGCTTATAGGTTTTTATATTCACACCAATATTGAAGGTGCAGCTTAACTGTCAGACATATTTAAAGGATTGTTTTGTCTTATGCCTCTTCGGTCACTCACACATCTTCCCACACCACAGACATCGCCGCTCTCATACAAAACAGCCTGTGCACATTTGATTCTTACCATTAGCATAAAGATAACATGACCACTGCCACATTTCACAAAGCAGCACTAAACTAAAGATTTCAGCTCTTGGACAGGAATAATGCTTCATTCACTCGTGCTCTAAATGTGTTACATTGCCTATGACTCTAATAGTCAGTGAACTGCGATGTCTGCAGTCAGTGCATCTGTTCATCAAAGTGTCTGATGGTTGTTTCATGCCGTTAGAGAATGATGAGGAAAAGGGGGCAAAACATGTTCTGACATTTGCTCAGACAAAACAACATTGTCCTTAGATAGCATTCGTGTCTGTGTTGTTGTTGTTGTTTCTCCCTGCCTTTGTCTCTTTGTGTCAGTGAGCATATACATGCCTGCAGGCTCGGACGCCCTGCATGACTGCCTTTATGTATATGAGTAGAGTGAGGCAGTGATGTAAGGAGGCGTCCCTCATGATGGCCCTGCATTGACCTGTTTTTTTTTTTTTTTTTACTGTATCACTCTTATCGTGTGTCTGATAAAAGCATGTCAAAGGGGGTCCGGGATCCATGTAACAGTTTTGGGAAGTGATATGAATTGGTTTTAGAGTGGCCACTTACAGTATTAATGAGGATGAGTCTTAGTGAGGGGAATGTTATTAATTTGGTGGCCATCTTTCATAATTAATGGAACAGGGTGGGAGCTGACAGGGATGCTAATCTGTTAGAGAGAGGATGAGGGAGTCCCAGTTTTCTTTTTTTTTTCCTGATTTATCTCTCATCCAGCCACATGCCTTTTTTTCAGCCATATTTAGTTTAATTGTTTGTTTTGTCTGCGAAAGACGAGCTCTTGTGTTTCCTCTTAAGACTCTATACCCCTGGGCCCAAACCATCAGCTGGAGCTGTGGATGTCTGGCAGAGGCACAGCTGGGGCCTCTATCACGGAGAATGTGGGCGACAGTCAAGAGTTGAGAGTATAATAACTGTCAAAAAGAAGAATTCATGAGAGGGTGTGGGGGTTCATTTTCTGCCTAGTTGTTGTTTTTTAGACAATATGCAAGAAAGAGAACCCTAATTAAGTTATTAGCTCTTTGAAATTGGTGTTTGTTGATGCATGCCTTGCGTCTGTCTGTAGGTGGATTAATGGTGATAACTTCATCTGCAGAACCCCTGAGTAAGGACCGAAATGATTCACAGCTCAGTGGCATGCAATTAACGGTGGAACAGATGGGTGTATCTGAGAGAGAGCAGCAGTGACATGTCAAAAAAGAGGGAGAAAAGATGAGAGAGGCAGGACAAGCGCAAAGGTTGGTGTAAATGCTGCTCCGTGCTGTTGACAAGATAAACCTGGCCGTGCTTTTTCCTTTGTGGCATTGCGGCAACATGGAGTCTCAAGATGTCCCACCGGTGAAATCTGCTAAATGTCACGGTTTGTGTGGCAGAGCGGACATGTGGACAAATCACACACTGTCTGCTCCGGCTGAAAGAAGCCATGTCTTATCACCACTGCTCAGAGGGATGCATGCACAAACACAAATCCCTGCCATGGGACACAGGGGCCATTTAACGCCTTTCAGAGCAGCAACAGTGGACATGAAAGCAAATCATTTGATGCCATTTGAAACAACAGATTTTTGCCATTTTTGTCTTTGCCAGCAGCTGACAAATATACATATTTTCACTTATATCGATGGACCTTAAACATACTACAGTTTAATTTAGCCAGAGCTTTTATTCAAAGCTGGATGGAGAGGCTGGGAAATTAACCCACGGCCTTAGGTATTCAAACTTGTGCTCAAACCCTGAGCTACACCCGTTAAGATTTTTATTGGGATTGATATTTTAGCATAATTGAAATTTCCGAGTATATACTCACCTGAATGAGTTGTTCTGCCCTAGATTGAGCCTTTTACCGTTACATGGTGAGTGGGTTCTCTCTCCAGAGGCCACCATATCGTATAATCCTGCTTTTACACTATCTCAGAATGGACAGAATACACTTTTAATATAATTTAATACACGTTTTAATGATAACTGGAGTGTATGTCTGGTTGCCCTATGTTTAGCAGGTAAGGGAAGCAGTATTTTACCTGTAACATACAGGTAAAACATCGACCAACATCTGAACCGCTGTACCTTTAAGAATAGGTTGAATACACAATATCTGGGGCTGGATCCAGGGCTCCAGTAGAAATGTGCCTGGCAATGAATTTCAGTCATCATTTAAAAAAGTGACCTGTAATTGTCCTCGTGGTTTTAGAAGTGGTCTCTTTTTGACGTCTGCCTTAAAAAGTTCCTAGATGTTCCACTGCATCAAGTCTTGCAGAAATTCACTGCATAAAAGATCTGTTTCGTAATAATCTGTCTGGACTACCAGACATTTGGCCATGTCTCCCATTCCCCATTTTGCCACTTCCTCCTCATCACCTCTGAGTGTGAAGAGTCGCTCCATCGACTATAGCTGCATCCAAAGTGACTCACTGTCTTCTCCCAGTCTCCTGGGATGCCCAGTGCAGTCATCGCCGTGGGCAGATGCAGACGTGGGTGAGGGCGAGAGAGTGAGAGAGAAGAAAAAAGATTATGTGGGCAGTGTTGACGCTCAGTTTATCTTGGCCCAGTGCTCTGGGTGACCTTAGCGGGTCTCAGAAGGCCACTTCTTTAAAGCACTGCTTGTACATACAATGGTGATGCATCATATCAAGACAGTGTGGATGTGTTACAGCAGAGTACACTGTACTGGATGCAACAGAGGACAATTTGTTTTCATGTTCTCGGTCATCAGAATCTTTATCAGCTGAAACAATGAATTCCTCATGATTGTTTTCCACATGTAGAAAGATCCCCCTCTCTGTCATGCTGCCTGAATGAGGGTAAAGGCTTTGCAAATGAACATGCTTCCAATTTAAATCAGAATCTAATTGAGGTACATGAGGACGAGGTGGGAGTATTTACATGGCAGCCTGAGCAGGATGATGCGGTTGTAAATGTGGCCACCTGCTACATCACGAATGTGCAGTTCAGACTGTCTGCATATGGACCAGAGGAGTGAATTGTCATGTCTTAGATTCACCATCAGACTCTGTGTTGTTTATTTGATTTGGTTAGCAGTGTTATAGTTTGACCTTTAACGTGTCAAATACAGATTCATACACGTGGTTACCTTTTAAAGTAGCACTGTGCTTTGGCATAGCAGCCTTTTTATTATTTAAAATTATTATTATCATTTATTATTCTTTTTTACGCGATGTGGAGATGAGTCACATTCTGCTTGTTTACTGGATGATGTTCTCACCAGTCCACAACCTCAAGACATCACAGGCTTTGAATGAATGAAGCTGTGGCAGGAAACCTCATTAGCTGTTGCATAGATACCATATCAACATATAATAATAATAAGAAATATGATGTACTTGTAGAGATAGACATGTCGACTGTAAAGTATGATTGCTTGAACTGAGGTTAGTTCACACATCCTGTCTCGTTGTTATTATCATAATATTCCTCATAACATTTGATTAACATGTGTTAAAGGCTCTGTGTGACATCTAGGTGAAATCAGATGATGACACTGAATACCCCTCATTTGACCAAGCATGGATGGGAGAATTGGTGTTAGGTTTGTTTATGATGGTGCAACATGGCAGCCCTTGTAGATGGTACTTGGATAATGTGAATATAAAGGGCTTATTATACACTGTAAAACAGCAGTTTTTATTCGGTGACCAATTAGAACATCAGTACAGTTATCTTATATTCTGTCTCTGGTTATTGAAATGGGAGGGAGTTTACACACTGGACCTTTAAATGAAACAGTCATAAACAATTGAGTTAGTTCAGTTTACCTTGTTCCTTATATTCAGATATTTGCTATGACATGAAACGTCAGTGTCCTCACTGACACGTCATGGTGACACAGTGAAGAGAACACAGAGTCCCTGTTTGGAATCCATGAGAATCAGCCCAGCAGTTTGTTTATGTTTTCTTTTCATTTCCATTTTACGCGCATCTTTCTCATTCGCCTCTGGATGGTTGGATGGATGGATGGATGGATGGATGGATGGAGGTCTCCTGCGTAATTGTTACTCTCCATCTCTCCAGCCCGCCTCATAAATCAGGTTCCTAGCACGGAGAAAAGGGCGGTGGCGCTGACAAAAAAAAGAGGGGTACACGATTGTGTGGCGTTAAGTTCCCTGATATCTCTGAGGCTGGAGGCGCTGAATGGTCGCCCCGCGTATATGAAGCCATCGACGATAAGCGTTTTATGTGATTTGGGAGAATATCTTTATTAGATGCTGCGTGATCGCCTTATCTGAGGTGCTGAAACGCAGCCTGTTTTGAGCGAGAGCCTCCCCCCTCCCCTCCTGCCCATCAACACAGCGGAGAGAGAGGCGAGTGGAGGAGAGGAGGGAGGGAGAGAGACCAATAGGCAGCACCACCGAGAGGAGTCAGCGTTGCCAGGAGCAGGAGAGGAGATTTATAAACATCACAGAGACAAAGAGAAAACATGGAAGCAAAGGGAAGATTCCCTTGAAGCGGGGGGATGCAGGGGGATGCGGCGGTCGCCCCGCACACAGCCGGAGTTGCGCACGGACCATCGGGTGGGGACGCACAGTGAGATTTCACCCACACCGTCTGCACCCCCTGCCCGCCTGCAATGGCCGTGACGGCGCGATGCTGCTACAGCGCAAGGGAGAACGCGCCTTTCTGTTTGTGTTTGCTCGTTTTCCTGTTCGGCGGCCTGACTCACGCACAGGTCCGATACACCATCCCGGAGGAGCTGGAGAACGGCGCGCAGGTCGGTGAGCTCGTGAGCGATTTGGGGCTGGACCTGAGGAAACTTTCCACGCGACGCATCCGGATCACCTCAGACAGCGGGCGCAGGTACTTCGCCATCAATCACAAAACGGGCAAACTGGTGGTGAGCGACCGCATCGACCGGGAGACGGTGTGCGAGTTCAGCGGCACCTGTGCGCAAAGCCTGGAGGTGGTGTTGGAGAACCCGCTGGAGGTGCACAACGTGGAGGTGGAGATCCAGGATGTGAACGACAATGCGCCACAGTTCCCCAGGGACGAGTACCAGCTGGAGGTGGCAGAGTCCGCTCACACCGGGTCGCGGTTCCACATCGAGGGGGCGCAGGATGCGGACGACGGCTCCAACTCGGTGAAGCAGTACAGACTCAGCCCCAACGAGCACCTGACCCTGGACTCCATTAAGCCCTTTTCCAATAACAAGCACATCGAACTCATTCTGAAAAAGCCCTTTGACCGCGAGCTGATTCCTTCTCATCAGCTAATCCTGACAGCTGTGGATGGAGGCACCCCGCAGCGAACCGGCACCGCCAAAATCAATGTGCGCATCCTTGATGCAAATGACAACGTGCCCGCCTTTGACAGCTCTGTGTACAAAGTCAAACTGTCTGAGAACTCTCCAAAGGGCGCGCTGGTGATCAAGCTGAACGCCAGCGACCCCGATGAAGGCTCCAACGGAGAAGTCTTTTACTCCTTCAGCAGTTACACGCCTGAGAGAGTGAGGCAGATGTTCTCCCTGGACACGGACACGGGGGAGATCCGAGTGAAACACAACATAGACTATGAGGAGACGAACTCCTATGAAATGTACCTACAGGCCATGGACAGGGGGCCGGCCCCGGTGGCGGTGCATTGTAAAGTAGTGGTAGAAGTTTTGGACGTGAACGACAACATTCCAGAGATAGTTCTCTCCTCTCTCTCCAGCCCCGTGCGTGAAGACGCCCGGGCCGACACGGTCGTGGCGCTGATCAGTGTGAACGACCGCGATTCTGGACCAAACAAACAAGTGACGCTGGAGATAATGCCCAACCTGCCTTTCAAGATCAAATCCTTCCGGAATCACTACACCATCGTCACATCCGCCTTCTTGGACAGGGAAAGCATCTCATCCTACAACGTGACCGTCAACGCTGTGGATGGAGGCAGCCCACCCCTCTCGTCTCAGATGACCTTTAAGGTGGAGGTGGCAGACGTGAACGATAACCCACCTCGCTTTCAGCAGACGTCATACACGGTTTACATCACGGAGAACAATGCTCCCGGTGCGTCTCTCTGCGTTGTCAAGGCCACCGACGCTGACGTGGCGGAAAACGCACGCATCACTTACACCGTCCTCAATGACAACAACCATGGCATCCCCATAGCCAGCTACGTTGGCATCAAAGCGGGCACCGGTGAAGCCTACGCCCTGCGAGCCTTCGACTTCGAGAAGCTGAGAGAGTTTCATTTTCAGGTCAAAGCCCAAGACAACGGAGTGCCTCCCCTCAGCCGTGTAGCCACGGTTTACGTTTACATCATGGACCAAAATGACCACATGCCCAAGATAGTTTACCCGCCTGCCAACGGGAGCCGCACCACCGAGATGCTGATGAAGAATGCCGAGGCAGGAGTATTGGTCAGCAAGGTGACGGCCTGGGACGGTGATGCAGGGCAGAACGCCTGGCTGCTCTACGCCATGGAGCCGACCACCCCGGACCTCGACCTGTTCAAGGTGCATGAGTACACGGGGGAAATCCGCACTACCAGGCGTGTCATTGAGGACAACACCACTTCCTTCATTCTGACAGTGTTAGTGCGCGACAACGGCCTGCCGCCCCTCTCCTCCAGCGCCACTATCTACGTGTATGTGATGGAACTGCCCCCTAAGTTGACCCCTGACCCCAAACGCATCATCAGGCCCAACAGCCCCTTGATGTTTTCCAATATCACCCTCTACCTCATCATCGCCCTCTGTGCCACAACCTTCGTGTTCCTGGTCACCGTCTTTGTGTTGGCCATCGTGCGGTGTCATGCCTACTGCACCCAGCCTGGTTCCTGCTCGCCATGTTGCGTCTCCAAGAAGAGTGCTCCGGAGGGGGGCACCTCAGCAGGTGGTGGTGGTGGCGCAGGTGGCGCAAGAACTGCAGGTGGAGGAGGAGGAGGTGGAGGAGGAGGAGCAGGAGGTATTGCTGCTGGGCAGCCGAACAGCAACATGGCCCAGCGGCGCGACCTCAAAGTGGAACCACACTACATTGAAGTGCGGGGGAACGGGTCTTTGACTAAAACATACTGTTACAAGACGTGCTTAACGGCTACGTCAGGGAGCGACACCTTCATGTTCTACAACACAGGACGGCCTCATAGTGGCACCTGGGGCTCAGGCTACGTCACCAGCCACAGTGGGCAGAGCCAGTTAATTGTGCGGCGTCTCAGTATGCCAGACGCAACCACCATCCAGGTGTGTCTGCCGTGATCTCTTTGTTGGATATATTCATGATTGCCAGCAGTGAATGACATAAAAGCTATCAAATGAAAATGTACGATTCCAGCTTTGCCCGAGGGCGGGGATCAGGTGGTGGCATTGCAGCTGGAATTTACAGCTCTGGGGTTGTTAAATACTTTAATGTGGTGTTTTATGTCCTCGTCTCTTTCTACTTTTTTATGCATTTCCCTGCTGCTTGTTCAGATACAGTCGTCTCATAGGCAGATACAACATTACCTTTGCTTGTCTTTAAATCATTTTACCGTGTCTATTCTCTACTGGATGGCAGTGTGGGACTTATTCACCCATGAGTGTACACACTCAGTGTCATTTGTCTGGGCCGTGTGCCTGAAAAATGACAGAGCAGTAGGTTTTGAGGGCATTCTGTGGTCAGCTCTATAGAGAGGAAGAGTAAGGGTTATAGTGGCCACCAGTCCCACTGCACCAAAATAATCGTCTTCTGGTCACGTATACTTCACTGGTGCTGAACAGAAAGCCAGAGTTTAGGAATCAGTGGGGGAGCCAAGAATGAGGCACAGCCTGTTCCTCAAATTTCACTTCAATCAAAGACTGATTTAATTGAATATTCTCATGGCATGAGGTTGATGCACTGATATGCATAATATGCAGCCGCAGGAAAAACATAATATCATAAATATTATTTGTTTTTTCTCACTCGTGTTCGCCCCTTGTGGGTCTGTCTCCTCAGTGCGGAGGAGAAAATAAAAAAGGGTGCCGGAGAAATGTTGCAGCGAATGGTTCTGTTATCGGCTGACCAGGTCCTCATTAAATGTCAATCAGGTTTGTGTGTGCCTTGTAATCAAGTGGTAGCAATGTGTTTCTCTGTGCTGAGCCCGGATTCGCTGGCGCTCCACAAATGAGGCGGGGGATGAAAGGTGATTGGACGCAGTGTTGATGGCGGAGGTGTGAGCTCAGTATCCATGCTATAGGAGTCTTCACTGAGAGGGAGAGGGAGAGATGGAGGAAAGGGTGAGGTGGTTAAAATGGAAAAAAATGTGTTTTTATTCTCTGATTTTTAACTAAGAGCCAGGCTAGAAATTTACCACACAGGAATCAATCTCTATGTCTGGACTGTGCTTAATGTTTCCACTTAGAATGTGGGAAATTATTCTTAGTCAGTGTTGAATCAGAATTAGATTTGTGCTTTATTGGATTGACTTTATTTATTGACTGTTTTATGCATATTCATCCTCATGGGAGACAGTCTGGTATCTTAAAGTGACCCCCCCCATCTTTTTTTTCTTTCACTATCGATCCCACCTCTCATGGCTTTTTGATGAGTGATTGTTCTCAAAAATACAATTCATGTTTGGTTTCTAGTGTGGATAAGTGTTCCACATTGCTATCCGTGTCCACATTGTGCTCCATGTGAATGACTCCACAAGGAATACACACAAGGCTTCTCTCATTAGGACCGACTATTAGATTCCAAGGGTGATGAATGTCCACTGCAGACTCATAGAGAGGTCAATGCAGCTTCAGCAGCAAGTGAACATCTGTCATAGGTGAAAGGAAATGAGATTGCAAATGAGTCTCTTATGAACTGCATGGCCAGGCAGGGAGAACGTAGTGTCCTCTGTCAGCACTGTCAGGGGTTTCTCTTCAGTTTGAAGAGAACGCACTCTCATGTGCTGCACTGTGACCTTTCATTGTCAAAATTGTTATTCGTTATTTAATTTTGTTTTATTTGACAAAAACACATTTTTTGATGTTCGAAATGAATTCCATTACTTTTTTTTCCTGTGATGTGCCTGAGTCTTGGTACGGAGCCTAGGCCCTCGCCCACCCCCCATCTCCCTCCACCTGTGACCTTCCTCTAAGAAACAACAGTGGGCAGTGGGTGGAGGGTGAAATGCAGACTGGGCTCTGCACAGTTTCCATGGTGAGATGTGTCACACAGTGACTCAGGTAGACTCTGTGCCAGTGAAACTCAATGTTGTGATCTCTGTAAAGAGGATGTAACAGGGAAGAAGAGAGGGGGTGGTAGAATATACAGAGCAGAATAAGAAAAGAGTACAGAGATAATACAGAAGGTGGTGTGGGTTATTCAGAAAGCATCACAGAGCATTGCTTAAATAAATAGTAATCATGTTTTATGAAAGAGACATGTCATTGTGGGGGTTTACAGTGCAGCCACAGCTTCAAATTAAATCTGTCATGCATTTGTGCATTAATGAATTTTCTGCGGCTTGAAAACAGTGATAGGCTGGAATACAACCAGCATGTTATAGTGTATGAGTGGACTAACCCCGGTCACACTGGCTCATGAAGTGAAGTGTCACACAGCACTAGGGCCAGACGGTCACTGGAGTAAAACGTCTCAAAGTCATTTCTTTTTCCACAGGACATGGAATGCATCTGGGTGGAGGATATGTTCTCATAAGCTTCAAATGCATCACTGACATTTCTCCCAAATACAGGTGGAAGCTGTTGGCGCATCGATTTTGTGCGTGTGTGTGTGTGTGGGTGTGTGGATGTAACACATGAACACAAGCATTTCTCTGCATGACTTATTAATGAGATGGTATTGGCTTTCACTTGTATTTAAGACTCAATCCCTCTCGTTTTCTCTTGCAGCCCAAGATGCCAAATTCAGACTGGAGATATTCAGCCTCCCTCAGAGCCGGAGGAGTGATGCAGAGGTAAGCATCCAAAATATCTCATCAATCCTCACCATTCTTTTTTTTTTCTTTTATCTTGGTCTTATTAACTCATTGTTCCACCTGATGATCCATGACTATAAGCAAAACAATCAAATTCTGCATCATTTTTCAGTAGACATATTACTAAAGCTGATGCAGGGAGTCATGTGTACAGATGTTCTTAAAAGAAAAGCATTCATTAAACAATTGCAAATTGGATGATTATATTAATGTTAAATCAGGGAAGACAAAAATAATTAATATTTTTTACCTTCAATATAAGTGATAGTTTAATTGTAGTGACAACTTTAAGTGAATTAGGTGTTTATTATGCAAATATATCAAATATAATAAGTTCAAACACTATTTATTAAGCCAAAGTCTCAGCTGATCCTTCATAACATTATTTTACTTCCTTCTAAATTGAGTATGATTAAGTAAATCAAAAAGCATGTATTCTGATGGCGTGAGCTTGAAACCCAGTCATGCTGTCTCATTAATGGCTGTGATGACATAACAGGCGTAGCATAGGATGTTAACCTTTCTAACAACCGGACACCGAAGTCTTTTCCACGGTCTGGAATCTGTAACATGGAATAAATATGAGGGTCATTAAAAGTAAACAAGTCCCCATCAGTAAGCCACCTCCAGGAAATCATTAATGGCTTCCAGCTCGAATGGAACATCTCATTTACATAAACCAAATTATTCACCTTAATACCGATAATTAAAAACAACCGTATATGAAATACAAGGGAAACGTATAGCAAGAAGAATTGTTGTTTTCGCTGTTCACAGACAGATGGAGAACTGACAGGAGGGAGGGGAGGGGGAGCGGAGAGGTGGTCAGTGACGGATGAAGGGCAGGTGGTTGGGTAGACAGATGGCTTATCAGAGTATATGGGGATCGCTCCATGACCACACTATAGTGATCACTTCAGCCATTGCAACAGTAGGCTGTTTCCTGCTGTGAGATCAGATGGACGTGGTCAAATCAAGGGTCAGTGTGACGTGAGATGGAAGCGTACTTACAAATATCACCTGGTGTAATGATTTGGACTCAATTAAGATTTCTCTATCATCTATCACATGATGTCCTTGCACTGTCCAAGTCTCTTTTAAATATGGAAATCAAATGATGTGTGGGGCTTGTGGCTTTTATACATATATCAAAATAAAGATAAAGGAGCAAAATTAAGGTCTCTAAATTTTAAATGCTGATGCAACACTGACAACGACAATCACATTTTTAGTAATTCTCCTCCTAGCCTACATACGTATTGTGCATGGCATGGCAAGTACTTCTATGTTTGTGTTCGTCATTTGTCCTTAGCTACTTGAAGTCCAGTGCAAATCCTGATATCTGTGTTTCAACTAATTTGCAGTCTAGATCGTGTCAGTAGTTTAGATGTGTTTCCATTCCAAAGACACATACGTATGTATGTATTTATGTGTGCAGACTTCAGATTAACATGATCAAACCATGTCAGTATCATTCATGTTCTACAGATTACTCCATAATTACAGCAAAGATAAATATGAGTTAAGGTGCTGATAAAATATACCAGTCTGGTGTCATACAGCTGGTGTGGTTTAGGTTTAAACCCGAAAGCAGGCATCACATAATATTAATGTAGGCACATTATATTTTGACATAATCACTTTAAATCTGAGATTCTGGTGCACACCCAGATATCCTCTAATGCAGGCAGCCTATTTCATATTATTTCCTGATCTGTAGTTGTGCTTTTGGAACACACATATTCAGCCTAATGAGGAATCATGTGGTTAGGGATGGTAGGAAAGCGAGAGATGATGATGATGACAGGGAATGGGAGAGAAAGGCGAGCATTAGCGGAAAAGTGTGTCATCAATCTGCTGTTTGCTATCAATATTTGATGCTCTGCTGCACTTAAAATGGCCCCTATGGCCAGATCAGTTCACTCCTCCCTACAGAAGGACTGTAGATATAGATGAAGATGGGATGACATTGTATTTAAAATATTTTTTTTCTAATATGCTTTATATTGTACTTGAATAAGAAAAAAGTCTAGGTTAAGAGGGTTTAATCTGCAGTTGAAATCCATCAGATTGGAGGTAGCTACGGGTGGTATATGACCACATCGCAGAAAAAGAGGATTTCATATTATTCTATCTGTGTTGAGGAGTAGGAAAGGATATGGGCTTGTGTTTTCAAATGTTAAGATACCCTGACTGAACCCAGTCTGATATAGATATGATGCAATGAGACAGAAGTGTAGTTAGCTGAAGCTTTTCTGTTACATGTGTATTCATGGCTTCAGAGAATGTGAAGTTTCTCTGCAGAGGAAGCTGAAAGAGTCTCACCAAGCAAGCGTGAAAAGGAAGGGACAGCCATCTGTAATCCATAATCCAAAAACTGTCAGTAAAAATGTAGGGTGAATAGTTTAATCCTAATCTGAATGTCACATTTCTGTGAACAATATTTTTCTGCAGCCTCAGCCTGAACAACCAAACTATACACAGGAAACATATGGCAGCATCAAATGGAGCAGTTTTATTTCCAGAATTAGCAATGTCAAATTCTCTATATGTGAATTTTGTGTCTGTCCTTGTTGCAGCTCAGTCCACATGGAGGAGTCCTCTGTAATGCAAGGAGCCCAGGGGGTCCTGGTCCAGAACTGGCCCACTGCATCAAGTGCTGCTGGTAAGAATCATTCAAGCTGCTTTAAAATCAACCAATCAGAACTCAAGTCTGAGCCGCACTGATATGGATTTTTTGGGGATGATTGTGATAAAGACATCGGGGTAAGACATTATTATACGTCAGCCGATTAAAAATGTCAAAGATTCGTTAGATGTCATCATCAGATCTCTATGACTTTTTTGACTTATTATTTGTTTCCAATCCAACCAAACTCCTCAATGTTAAAAAGCACAACATCAACAAATATACAGTTTAAATTGTGAATAAATGAAAAGTATACTTTTTTTATTCATTACTGTATAATATAAAATTATCCAAATCTTTAAATAGTGGCAATTAAAATGACCTAAACATAGTTCACAGCTTTTTAGAGACTGTAAAAAAAACTAGTTCAGGCATATTTGTGCAATGCATGCCATGATGAGGAATTTCACAACTCCTATCTGAGACGAATTTACATTCTAAGTTTATATTCCTTAAGAAACGATTGAAGCACGAGGGAGGAACAATATAGATGAATAATTCAATAAATAAAAAAGAATATATATATATTTCTAATAAGATCACCCACTGCCACGGAACCAGGAAATTAGCCGTGTTTGCTAAATGTGCTGTGGGCCGAGCTGGATGTCTCTGCTCCCTGTCGCAGGAAGAGAGGCAATAGGGAGGGAAGGAGATGAGAGAGAGGCAGCAGCTGATTGGATTATCAGTAAGATGTTTTCAGAGGAATAAGCCAGTGGAACACAGAGGACAAACATTTGAGAAAACAATAAAGCTTACTTACATGCCCTCACGATGAGGGTTATCTATCAGCCTGTGGCCTGTTCAGACTTCAATACAGAGTTAGATTATTCATAGTCATATATGGCATATACGATATATAATTATATTTCAATTGCTAACAACACACATTATGTTGTAGCTTCATTTCTTGTAGTTTAGCAGTAGTTTATTGTGGATGTTATTCTCATTTAAAAAATAGTTTTAACATGCTGTGACAAATGAGAAAAGAGAGTTGAGTTCAAAAGCACTCTATTCTAATAGAGTGATAATTATTCACAGCAGTTTTGGTGTTAATCAGCTCCAGGCGAGTGTCGCACATCGAAGTGTCAAGTCTGCTTGTTGCCTGACAACCATTAAGTCTAAATTTAACATTTTGCACTTTTTCCTACATCATTGTTGTCAAGTACACTGAAATATTTTAGGGTTGGAACAGACTTAAAAAGACAGTATTCAGCTCACTTTGAAAAGCTGTGGACTTCTAATTCTAATTATGTTTATATCGATGTTCCATGCTGCCGATATATTATTATTATCATTACTATTGTTGTTGTTGTTCTTGTTGTTATTATTGTTATTATTATTATAATCATCATTATTTTTATAAAGTTATTGTCAAGGCTCACATACAGCTTTGTGAAGAAGCCTACCAGAACACAGATGAAGCATAAGAACAGAAACATGGGAGCAAAACAAAACCCGAAGTGACAGCGTCCTCAATGCTAGACGACATTTCATGGACATTGTAATGCGAATGTCACTGGTTATGATGCCACATGCCCCGCCCCAAACCAAAATCTCTGGCAGAGGATGCATCACATTGCAGCATCGGTGTCCACATCCACTTGTCATCTCCTGACTGTCCTCGCCACGACAGGCGAAGGGGGTCAGAAAGGATTAAGGTTCAACCAGAGACAAGACTGTCCTGATGGAGGGGAAATGAAGGCGGAGATGAGAGAGAGAGAGAGAGAGAGAGAGAGAGAGAGAGAGAGAGAGAGAGAGAGAGAGAGAGAGAGAGATCAGAGCACTGTGAATGTTGCAGTGGGTACGACGGCGCAATTACATTGAAGATAAAGAGGTGATTTGTTGTAATTAAGAATCTGGAGATGCTCTGGCCGGGTGTCTTTTATAGACAGGAGGTGGAAGGACTGGGCAGGCAGACAAACTACCCACACACTAACTACCGCTCCTTCCGATTCGCACACACACTCACACAGCCTCCGCAGCGCCGCCATCGATTTCTTGCCTTGGCTGAGGACTTAGAGCCCACAGGCACGCTGTGAGATTGGAGAGAGAGAGGGAGGGATGGAGAGACAAGGACAGTGATAGAGAGAGAGAGAGAGAGAGAGAGAGAGAGGGAGGGAGGGAACAGACAGTATAGTGACGTCTTAAGGGGGGGTCGGTGATAACAGGATCAGCTGGTGAGGATTTAAGGTGGTCTAATTAGGCCACTGCAGTTCAAGAACAACACATTGTGTGCACTCTAACCTTGCTGTTCCCCGGGGCTAAATGTTCCCTTTCTTTCTCTCCCAGGTTAAGAATGGAAATGTAGGCTCAGGGCTGCGTTGACTTTATGGGTTTGGATTAAGGATAATTCAAGCCTGAGAGTGTCAGATTATATGAAAAGCACGTATTTATGGAACTCCGGGGAAGACGAGATTGAGGGAGATCTGTGCCCAGACTTTCAAGTCGATTTGGTTTATCATGTCTCCAAAATGAGAGGAATTGAGATATTGATTCGATGTGGCCAGTCACATCACCATGAGTCATAGGCTGGGCTATTTTTAGGGCTCTATTGTCTTGTTTATTCTGCAGGCTGTGGTCCTGGAGGAGAGGAGTACATAGGTCTGCTGATGGAAGTATTATAAGCAGGATGTTGTTCACCCTGCTGCTCTATTTTTTTATTTATTTGGATGTGAAACATAAGAGTACAACCGACAACACCCCGCTCTCTGATTTAGATAGAGAATCTCATCAGCAGTCAGTGCATGGCATTGCATCTTGTCTCTGCGTGTATACACATTTGCCTACGTGAGCACTTGGCTGTGTCTCTGAGTGTGTATTGGCTGCCTGCTTTGTGTGCGGCTCCTGCCGAGACAGATGGAGCTCAGCCCACGCCCAGATTAACAGAGCCACATTACTGAAATCAGGAATCTGCTGGTCAAACTCCCTCTACCTATATATGCCTCACTCCCTGCCCTGTCCCCCTCTTTCTCTGCACATTCAGGCAGAGCTGTACAGAATTTTAAACATGCCCTGCAGTGATGGGTGGTCGGGTAAAAAAAAAAGGGGGGGGGGGAGGGAGAGAGAGGAAGGGGGCACGGGGGGGGAAAGAAAA
>JAFBJT010108028.1:50257-61364 GCA_016785325.1 Chascanopsetta lugubris | reverse complement strand
CTCCCCTGTCCCTCTCTTTCTCTGCACATTCAGGCAGAGCTGTACAGAATTTTAAACATGCCCTGCAGTGATGGGTGGTCGGGTAAAAAAAAAGGGGGGGGGGGGGGGAGAGACACAGAAGTGACAGATATAAACTGTTCAGGAGGAGGTGACCGCGAGGAAATCGAAGCAATTGCATGTGAGGGGGAATGAGAAGAAACTGCGTGAGGCTGCTGTTGCTAGGGGAGAGTGGTTAGACGAGAAAGAAGTGAGAGAGAGAGAGAGAGAGAGAGAGAGAGAGAGAGAGAGAGAGCATGCAGCATTATTCTCCATCAGCACAAGCACTGTCACCATGACTCCTACCAATGTCCTTCTGCCTCACTGGAGGATGCAGTTTCCATGGCAACCATTCACAGCCCCTAATATTGAGAGGAGATGGGGGAGGAGGAGGGAAGTGAAAACATATGGCGTGGGACAAAAAGTGCTGGAGGAAGGGTAAGGGTGAAGGACGAGCAGAAATAGAGGATGGCAACGGGTGACCGGCGTTAATGGGGAGGGAGGGGTGTTTGGAGGTAAGAGGTGTAAAGGGGAGGGGTTGAGACGCAGAGAGGGGGGATGAGGGTGACCTACATTCACTGGGGCGGTGGTGGTGGTGTTGTATTGCAGAGGTGGATGCAGGTACACCATCTTTCTGTATCACCGCTGTCTGGAGACACAGTGAAGCAGAGACGATGACAGATTGGGTTAGAGTTAGCAGCAGCCGATCGCAGCCGACACCTGTCAGGGCAGAAATAGACTGGAGGGTGAAGGCAAGAGGTCATGTGAGGGGTAAGAGAGTGTGACGCCATGACGGAGATACAGACAAGCATCTACTGTTTTGCCCCTCAGGACTTGAATGTAAGAGATGAACCCTTAATGTTATTGGATTTACCTTTTTGTGTCCAGGTGAGAATCTGGAGAGGTATAGAATTAAAAGATAAAGGAGATAATGTTCGTTAAAGTTATAGTCTCATGTCACTGTATGGACATTGTAGCTCAGCTGAGTGGTGTAAAAAATCTGTTGGGTGGGGGGCTTTTAGCTTTTCCTGAGTCCCTCCTCCCCGTCTGTTTCCTTTTCTCGACTTCAGTTGTTTGCTCTCCTTTATTGTCACTCTTTTTTCTGTTCCCACTTGGCTTGTGCTCTCCGAGTCTGTAAATACCTCACCAGCTCTCTCTCTCTCTCTCTCTCTCTCTCTCTCTCTCTCTCTGTCTCTCTCTCAGGAGAATCGATCTATCTTTGTCATAGCACTGGCACACTAACTCACTGCAGACTTAGCAAATACACACAAAGTCAGAAAACAACTCTGCATTATCACATTGACATTCAGTGTTATTGTGTTAAGGGCCACATGGAGACAGTGGGAGCAGACAGAAAACCTAAACAAAAACATTCAAATAGAGAGGTGGAAATAATTGGTCTTGATTTCATGACTCTTTGCCTCCTTAACAAAATCATATGGTAATTTATGCTGGCGCCCAAATTCATCCTTCTGTTTCCATCAGAGCTTAGCAGCAGAAACACTGACACAAATAAAGGTTCATCACATTTCGTTCCTATCAACACACACACACACACACACACACACACACACACAGACACACACACACAGGAGTCACACAAACAGATAAAGGTACTGTCTGTGAGAAGGGTGTGGCGCGGCTGAGAGCTCGACACCACTGTTGTGTGATGTAGAGTGTGTGTGTGCGTGTGCGTGTGTGTGAAAAAGCACAACAAATCACACTCTCATCTTTTGACATTGACTGTATGTTTCCTTTGATGAGCCTCATTTTTTATTATCTGCATCCTGGCCCCTCCTCATTCCCTTCCTCTTCCTCCTCTTCTTCCTCCTCAGCTCATTATGTAATGCTGCACTGCACTTCTCACCACTCCACTGCAGCTCCGCCCAACTGGCTCTCAGTAGACGGTGGGGCGAGATGAACAAAATAGATGAGGGAAAATAGAGCTGGGCTGATTGAAGTGGCTGTAGAAACCTTGAGCCAAACCATGTTCACACTCAGATGATTAAAAACATCAGGGATCAAACTCGGTGCAATGATGCAGCAAAATTCAGAGATTGTAATGTACATATCTGTAGAGTTACAGTCTCACTCTACTCACTCAGTTGGAGGCAATAATCATCACAACTAACTGTCTCCATCTCTAATGTGCCTGGTAGCAATCAGTGATGGACAAGCTTGTCAATACCCAATCACATGAATGTTACCATAAACATTGATAGGCATGATTAAGACTATTGTCGATAAGTCGGAGGGACGGATGCTGCGCGGCTGAGATTTTCCACGCTAGATTACACGAAAGGTCAGAAGAGATGAGACGTCGAGAGAGGGCAGAGAAGGGAGGCAGCTGGTAGAGGAGAGGAGGAGAGGAGAGGAAAGTGAATTTGGCAATGCACCAGCCATCCACTAATCAGAGAGAATAGATCATTGAGTGGACATCAGTGTTGGGTGAGATACAAAGGTATAAGTGATGTATGTCCATGTGTCCCTTCACTGTTCGAATCCAAATATTAGAGAAACAAAAGGATAAAGAAGTGAGCCCTGCAGTTCCAGCAGCATTAGATAAAGCTGGGATGCACCATGCCCTTTATTTTGAGACACTGACCCTTTTTAAGCGATTTACCCTGCCCCGCCTCACCCTCGTCCATCTGTCTGCTCTCAGCATGACTCATCACTCTCCACGTTGATGTTTTGTTTATGAAAGAAACTTGGTGTCTCATTGAGCCAGACAGGTTATTTCTCAGAGGGCAAGAGAGTGGACGCCGTGGACTGAAGCGATTTGCCAGAGCTCCACTATTCTGCATTTATGATTCAGTATTTTTCTTTGCCCTCGTTTTTTTTTTCTCCTCCTGTTTCGGTTGAAATTATAGAATCAGGGTCATGTTTTTGCTGGCGGAGTCAGCTGAGGATTCATCAGCCAGGGGAAGACTCTTCTGCTGGTAAATGAATGTGACTCTGGCTGTCTCTGCTGTGTCTTCACGGGGAAGGAAGCAGTGAGTGGAAGTGTTCTGTCCCGTCGCTATGTCCTCGCTCTCTCGGGCAAACTGTCACCTCCCTGCAGAGCTCACAGCTGCAGTGTTGGAGATGGTAAAAGCACGAGAACTGTTGTTTTGTAGGAATAGTGGTATCTAAATCTTTTTTTATAAATATATGTAACTGTTTTCAACATGCTAAACATGGCACCCTGTGCATTTCTATTTTAAAACAACAACACAATTATCATTCTGGAAAACCAAATGAACTGATGAGTAAAGTAGATGCAGACTCATTGTCTAATCCTAAATACCATCACCTCATGACTACTTCTGAATTTTGTGAGAAGAGTTAGAGTGACAAAAAAGATGACATGAAATGAAACTCAGTTATCTGCTTTGACTCTGGCCTTTTCCGTGCCCAGAGGAGCAGCTTTAGTTCACTGCATGATTGGGATTGAATGTCGAGCAGCAGGCGGCATGCTCACTATGGATTAAGCCTGCAGATCTGTGACTCTGAATGGATCTCACTGAGACTTGGGACTGAAGATGAAAATGGTGAAATTGAAAGGGCAAATGAGGAAAAAGAGTAAGCAAAAAGCTAGATTATAAATTAAAAACAAAAATCAAATAAGAAGAAACCATAACATTAGCTCCACCTATTGATAATGCCTGTTCAGTCATGTGCCTGTGTTTGTTTTTGTTCCCATACGTCTGAATCTAAACAACAGAGTATGTATTTTAACAACATGATAAAAGTCACTTTTTAGACTTTATCACAAATGTCATCGAGAATAATTTGTGTTTCTGCCTGCACCATCTCCATTATCACTGGACGCATTTCATCTGAATCCATGCACCATATTTAAAAAAGATGACAGTTCATTTTAAAGAAATGCACCATGAGGAAAAGAGAAAGTTGCATTCTAGTTGAGAAATGTTTAGCCTGTCTGGGTAAGATGATACTGGTGTCCTCCATCATAAGTACTTGACGAGGTCAGGCATCTTCCAGAAACCGCTCCTTCTGGTTGGATGGAGCCCAGCTCCTTTAATCCACCACCACCGCCCCAAGACTTCAGAAAAGGAGTGAGGGAAATAAAAGTGAATATGTGGGTCATCGCTGTGAGGAGGGAACCACAGTGAAAGGGACTCTTTTTCGCAGGTCGCAAGTTCGTTCTACAAAGCATAGACAGACTTATAGTCAGTGACCTCCTCAGAGCACTTAGCTCCAGCATTTACTTAATGATGGTGTATTTTATTTGTGTCCACATATCTTCCAGTGTTGCTCTCAGTGAGGAGTTATTTCTGTACTGGTTGCCGCCCTTTTAAGTGGGAGACTCTTCCCCCATTGTTGCAGATAGGAATGAACTATTCTCCTGACAAATACATGGCAAATGGTATATCTTACGTATACTGTTATTTATAGTCCTTGTTTAGTTGTTGTTCACGGCTCACAGTATAGGTTTGCCCTTGGCACTCACTTCCATACTGTGTACATTTCTTGCATACAATCTGCATAGCCATTTGTTTGCAAAGTTGCAAGTTGCGGTGCAGTTTCTTGCTCATGGGCACTTAAGCACATGTAACGGGTACAGAGAAGACTGTAACTGAGCTGCTTATAATCTTCTGGTTAGAGGTCAGACTGATAAGTTTGGCCAAAGCTGCTCATGTTGCATTTTAACATGAAGAATTTGACCAAGTTAACTATACTATACCAAATGTATAGATGTAAACACGGGAATAATAGAATGTGTCTGAAGAAAACATGTATAGAAACAAAAACTAAAAATGATTACTTGATAAAATATAGTTGTGCTTCTGGAGTTCAATCTTTAATATTTCTTGGACTTTGAGAAGATGATAAGGGATTTGATCTGCCATCCATTCATCTAGCAGTGCCACCTATTTAAGCCTTGGTTAGGAGGAGGTGTGTCATGGCCAACAAATCTACGGCCTCTCCATCAGATTTCATTACTTACCAATAAAACTAACCCCGTGGAATGATTGAACCTTGTAAATCCATCAGAATGTGTCATATCAACCTCCTGTCATCAAATTGCCAGTTATTTGTACAGCACTCCCTTAATCTTGCAGCGATGATGGACAGAAACAATCTCCGATGACAAGCAAATTGGGCCGTGGAGCCGGTCGGCCTGTTTCATAAACACCATTCATGACATTCATTAAGGTGCAGAATGCATCACAGATGAGGTGCAGACAAGCTTGGTGAATCTCACTCAGTGTGTCTGAGGAGTGTTGCCAATGAATAATAAGAGGTTGCAGGCTGTGATTTGTAGATTTCCATATCGCAATTCAAATCATGTCTAACAAAGTTCTGACAGATCTGATGTTCTGTGTGTCCTTTTGTCTTGATGATCAAATACATGTGAAGGAAATTCATAGAAGATAATCTTGATCAAACATTTCTGTCTTTTTATAGATGCTGAAGGGGGAGAGGTGTCCCCCCCAATGGGCGCTGGGGTAGACAGCAACAGTTGGCACTTTCGTTATGGCCCCGGTGGCCCCGGGGCACCACCACAACACCTGAAGCCCGGCGAGGTTCCCCCAGAGGCCTTCATCATCCCCGGCTCCCCCGCCATCATCTCCATCAGACAGAACCAGGGAGGAGAGGACGACAAGAGTGACTTCATCACCTTCGGCAAGAAGGAGGAGGCCAAGAAGAAGAAAAAGAAGAAGAAGGAGAAGAAGGATAAGAAGGATAAGGGCAAAGATGACGGCGATGAGTAGAGGAGCAGGAAGAGAAAACGGCAAAGAAGAAAAGGGCGTTGTTAAAACAGAGGTACCAACTAAGTCCACTGGGCGAAAAGAAAATCTGAAAAGCACCATAGATTTTCCACTTTTGTTTCATGACCTATTCTCGCTGATAACAATATAAAACTCTTTATGTTCTGAACCGGCCTTACCAAGATTTATTTTAACTTCACTCCCTCTCTGGGGTCGATTATTGATCTTGCCTTGATAAACAATAAGATGATTGATTTTTGCTCCGAGCCCCTATATGTGCCTATATACACCTGGAGTCAACTCATGTCAGTCATCCTGTCCAGCAAGGAAGGACCAGTCTTAGCCCTTATCTTCAAATTGTCTCCTTTAACCCACTGGGCACGTTGGCACCTCTGTCTTACCCCCTCCCCAGCTATGATGTGTGAACCATTCTCCCAGAGCGGAGACAAATACTTTGTATAAGAAACAACAAAAAGCTCCTGTGCCAGCCAAGGAGAAGAAGAACGCCCTCGAAGGTTGCTACACACGTGCGCGACGTCGGAGCTGGACACACACACTTCTTGTAAATAGCACAGACGAGAGTCACTGAAACTAAGGCTAACATGACACTGCTGCAGATTCTTCTGGTGATTACCAACGGTGTTTCTCAATGAGATCGCAATGAAACCACATGCACACACACTCGCGCATGCTCACATACTCAAACATGCAACACACAACTCTTAACCTGGCAAAGTGAACAGAAAAAGCACTTGAGGGAAAGGAGGGAAAGCAAAAAAAAAAGAAAGAGACAGAGAGCAAACTAACCGACATCAAAGAAAACGTGCTTCATGCAAGACACTGCAAGCTTGTTGCCCCGCACTGTGGCCTCTATGCGGCGCACATGTGCACATGGACTCTCTCAGGATGGAAGCAGCATCCTTTGGAAATCACTCTGTATTTGCTCACTGCATCTGGAAGACATAGAGGAGCTTCATCGCAAAGCCAGAGTCCCAGCTGAGGAAGGCAGAGAGCCCCGCCAAGATGGAGAGATGGGAAGTGGATACCTCACATTCTCCTGCGAACCATAGAGGGGTAGAGAGTCCGCCTGAGCTGGCGATGTGTGACTCTGCTTTCAGTCAGTGGACTCTGATGAAACCGAAGTACACAATCTTAGGAGAGTCTCATAATTTTTATAACACCCTCTCTTAACCCCCTCCCCACCCCTGCTGCAGCAAAAGCCTCTTGCTTTCTGCTTTGAATGTTTGGTAGCAACCAGCCCTTACCTGATACCTTGAGTTTACAACTGCTCACCTGCTTGTACTTGCCCCCAAGTCGCCACGAGCCATCATCTCCTCATCCCCCCCCATCAGTTGCCTCTCTCCCCTCATCGTAACTCATCCCACAAACTGCCTGTTCAGCTGATGATGAAGATTTCTCCATTTCATTTCTTCTCTGAAAAGAGATTAAATTCTACATGGACTGTTTTTTGTTCTCAACTTTTTTTTTTTTTTACCACCACAGTTTGACATGCTTTTCCTGTGTCATGCTTCCTCCCCTCGTCCACCCTCAGACACTATACCCCCAAACACCTGCTCTGACCCAACCACTCAGGACCAGTCCTGGGTGTGGCCTGCTCTGAACATTGTGGTGTGCTGGGAACAGCATGGAGTAATGCGGACAAGGCCCCGGGGAAGCCCAGTCGGGGGGGTTGATGCCCTGAACTCTTGTCAGATGTCTCTCTAAGTGCAAAACGGTTCAGTGCTTTTAACTTTGTGAATATGCTGTTTATTTCCTGTTCGTAGCCACTGATGAGAGGGGACCAGGTGGGATGAAGCAGATTACAGGAGTGGAGGAAGAGGAGAAAGGATGGAGACGGGTGCCGTGGGCTGGCCCTCATCCTCCAAGTAGAAGTGAAAGGAGTCATTCTCTACATTTGATTGTTTTGGATCGTTGAGTCACTTATTAGCTTTTCTGTACGCTGTAAATGTAAGCGTAGACCTCGCATAGATTGTCTCAGTAGTAATTGAAACTTGCTAAAAACAAAACATGGGCATCTGGGGATTCACATCCCACAGCTACATCCCACCAATCCTCTCTCAGGAGGTTCTGAAAACGAGGCTTGCACACGCCTCAAGACCTGCTTCAGTTGGCTCCTCCCCCTGCCCCTGCCTGTAACTTGTTGCCACATCCCCTGAAGTTTTGCGACTCAGTATGACATCACTCCATTAAGTGGCTGCTGCATGTACTGCTCTGAGGAAACACATACTATATAGAGAAATATATATATATATAAATAGATAAATGGCTATGATTTTATTCTTTTGTATTATCATTTTCTTCATTATTTGCACAGGAGATATTTGTATGTACTTCTGTCTCTCTGCCAAACATCTACATACTACAATGTTAATGCTCCACAGATGTTGTATGGCATCCACTGAACCTCTTTAGATATTTGTAAATGCTATAGTGTGATACCTTTCAACGCAATTTCATTTCTTTCTTTGACCAATTATGATTTTTGCTTTCAAAGATACGCAAAGCAAGAAAAAAAGAAAAAAAAAACACTCTGTGTCCGGCTTTGACATGACGATCTAACTAAAACTGTAATATTGTAACTGAAATATGTATGATCCTATGAGCTATCACTTCCTCCCTTTTCACTCTTAAAAAAAAAAAAATGACAGAAAAAAATGTCCAGTGTAAAAAGATAAATGTAGTATATTCTTGTGTTTAGTGAGCATTCATGCTGTCATTCTTTCCCAGTGTATGGTGGTGAACTATGGTGGCACTGTGCTGTCCAAAATGGATCAGCCCAGATCTGTGGTTGTTAAAAAAAATCCTTTTTTGTACACCCGGTCATCAATTGTAACAGTGAAGTAGTGAATTTCATTTAATTCATTTATTTTCTGACTTTTTATTTTATTTTACCTAAATGGATACAGTGGTAATGTGTTTTGTTTATAAATCACTAATAAAGTTTTCTTTCTTAAAAATGCAAAGTGAATTTATTGTTTTGGGGACATTTGGGCATGTTTACTGTCTTTGAATCGGCATAAAACAATTCTTGGGTTTGGTATCATACAAAATATAACGTTGTGTGATTTACATTCGGATTAAAGAGGCAGTTCATGACCACTATTTATCTTTTTATTTATTATTCATTTACAGAAGACATTTATTTCTGAGGTCAATGCAACGTCCCATAAAAGTGGGAAAAGAATGTTTCAGTAAAAGAGAAAGCATGTCTCTCTACATCAGTGAGTCCATAGCTGACAACCTTTCCCTGGCCTGCTCCAATCTATCACACACATTCTTCCATCACTCCTCTTGCTCTGCACTGACAAGCACTCAGTGTGGCTCGTTCCCTGCAGAGATGAGAGACGCAGTCAGAATGCCCTGCCTAGGAACAATGCCTCATCCCTCCCCATTGAAAGCCATGGTCGCAGATGGTCCAAACAGTCCCTTGTGGAAGGAGGCCTCCAAATGCGACATAATTTGATAGAGTGGCTGAGTCGATTCATCACGTCCACTCCCAGCGGGCGAGTCTGTAGATAAAAGGAACATGCAGAGACATCAGTCATGCTGACCCAGATAATATGCAGCATTGGTGATCAATACCTTTATCCAGTCATCTACTCAGACAGTCAGAGTAATCGGAGCCCACAGTACAATCCACATTCTTTTAGTGTTGATAAAGTGAGTAATGTGGTTGAGAGTTAAATAATCTAAGTGTTTTAGTGAATTTGATTCATTTATGTGTATCTATCTATTCTTCTAAACCCTTTTTTTATTTACATTGTTACAAGATACAAGACAAAACAGTTTCCATGGTTCCAACTATCTGGGGAGTCATCTCCATAGCAACGGCATCATTTTTACTCAAAGGTTGAGGCCACATAGAGCACAGCTGATTATGGCTGCCTGTTGGATAATGCATTTCCACAAATCTATCTGTGACTCCTTGTTGACTTTTAAGTTGGAGAGCAACAATTTTAATAAAAACCACGCACGCCCACATATTTAAAATGCCCACATTCCCATGAGCATTAGTTAAATGCGCCACAGTCCTGCTGAACTCCAGCTCATTTGAATAATGCAAACAAATTAACAAACAAGAAAATGAGCTTAGTGTGCAGTTGAGTAGCCTCCAGTGTTTGGTCTTCAGAGAAGTGAAAATCTTTCTAATGAATATGGATCCGTGGTGTACCATAGCAGAGTGAACACGGCCAAGTGCAGAGGGACACTCTTCTTCTCATTCTCTCTGTACTGTTCTGTCCATAGAGAAGCAAACTGGCTTAGATACAACAAAAGTAACTATGGTTTTTGTCTTTATGGATTTAGAGAGGAGCTAGATGCTTTAACAGTAACTCAGAATACAGATATTAAATAGAGTGAGAAATGTTCATCCCTATACATGTTGTGGTATGTTTTAGTTTTTTTGGCCCATTTTTATATTATTGTTTTATGATATTTTATTTACTCCTCTTTCTACTTCCGATTCCATTTTAAGGATGATACTATTGTGTTACTGAATGTTTATCTGTCTTTTGCTTAATGTAACACCCAGATTCCCCTCATGGAAATTAATGAAGAATCAATCCAACCTCATTTCAATGAGTTCTGAAGGTTATAGACAGTAATCTGATCCACAATTTGCACAGTGCCCATGTGTTTGTCCTGGTGGATGAGTATTATTCGATTGGGGTGCCAGCTGCTGTGACTCAGCAGAACCAAAATCCTGCTGAGGAAGGCAAATGAAGTGAAAGAGTCACGATGGAGATTGAGAGATTAATGTGTGCCATAATTTTGGCCTGCAGCAGTAACAGCAATACATATATTACACTTGGGAGACAAGTGTGAGTGTGAAGTGCAGTAACCGTAAGTCTTGGTAATTAATTACACTGGTTTCAGGCTGTAGTGATTGATGCAAGTGAACTTAACTGACTTCCTGGAATTGCTGAACAATGTAAAACAAGCAATATGGCCTTTGCCAAGTGCAGATGTGTTGATACAACCACCACCTCAGCTGAACTGAGTCCCCACATAGGCGGCTATGCCCTGCCACATGGGTGTAAGCATTCAATATCTATCTATCTATCTATCTATCTATCTATCTATCTATCTATCTATCTATCTATCCATCTATCTATCTATCTATCTATCTATCTATCTATCTATCTATCTATCTATCTATCTTTCTATCTATCTATCTATCTATCTATCAATCAATCTATCTATCTATCTACCTATCTGTCTGTCTGTCTGTCTGCATGTCCATCTGTCTGTCTGTCTGCATGTCTGTCTGTCTGTCTGTGTCTGCATGTCTGTCTGCCTGTCTTTCCGTCTGCTTTTCTATCTGTCTGTCTGCA
>JAFBJT010108028.1:33581-43764 GCA_016785325.1 Chascanopsetta lugubris | reverse complement strand
TGGAGGGGGGGTTATCCCCCCCCCCCCCCCCTCCACCACGGCTGCAGGAATGCGGCCGACGTAACCCAATGAACCTAAATGGCCGTCGATGGCGAGCGTGCGTCCGTCTCGTGTGCATGACGCCGTGGATTGTGTGTGGAACCCAGACCAAAGCCCTGCATGCTCACTAATTGTCGGCCCTGGCTCGCTTGATCTTCTCCACAGGGGGGAAACTCCTATGAGGAGGTGAAAAAAAAGCTGAGTGATCCAGCGTCTATCTCACAGATCACTGTCGTAAGTGATTGACTGACTCTAATCCCAGACTCTGATTCACACCATGCACTAATGTCTCCACATGATAATCCCCTCAATCTGTGGATGTTTGCCGTCAGCACCGAAACACCTTTTTTGTTTTTGTTGGAGGCCTCACAGGCTCACCTCTGTTACAGGACCTGACGGACTCCGTCCCGAGTAAGAGTCCCGCGAGCGGCGGGGGCGGTTACCGGGCCCCCGGCGGCCCCCTGAGCTCCCCGCCGCTCTACAGGGTCCACGGAGGGGACGTGTCCCCCACACCCCCCACTCCCACCAGCCCGTCCACCCAGAGGGGCCAGTCCCTTTCCCCTGGCCTCTCTCCCGCGGCGTCCCGGGCGGGAGGCACCGCGTCACCCCCTGCTGGAGGCTCTGGGACCTACCTGGACCCCCAGCTGCTCGTCAACAAGGATCCCAGTGAGCTGCCGCAGGGAGTGGACCCCTGCCAGAGAGAGGTCAGAGCACCAGTGTTTTTCTGTACAGTGCTTTCATTTAGAGGTATTAGAATAACTTCATGGTGTGTTTTATTGCGTAGCCTTTGTCTCCATCACTATAACACAAACTCAAACCAGGAAAAGACAAATGGATGACCTCAACACAGATTTAATGACTTACAGAGAGACTTCCAACAACCACAAAAGGAGGAAAACAGCTGTTAAGAAACGTGTCGTGACTCTAAAGAAATACAAAGTGACCACAGAGAGACAGAAAAACAATCGCAAAATGTCTAGACGTGAAATTATGACACACGCAATGTGTCAAAATATGACAGACACACAAGATGACTATATCAAGAGCATGACACATAATTACCACTGAACACACAAAGTGATGATAGATAGAAAAATGGCTGATAAAAAGAACAAAAACATGAAAGTACGGGGAAGAAAACACACAAAGTGATGAAATAGATGGGATGGATTTCCTGTTGTCAGGATGTCACTGATTTGTGAATGTGTGATGATGAGAGTATGCATGTAGGTGCAGTGACCGTGTGTGGCCAGTAGGGGTCAGCCTCCTTGCTCTGTGTCTGCAGGATCACCTGTCTGATCTGGACTTTGAGAACCTGCTGGGAACCAGCCGCTCCGATTTCCTGCGTCTGCCCAAGTGGAGGCAAAACGACCTGAAGAAGAAAGCCGGACTGTTCTGAGACTCTCCAGAGACTGACGGTGACCAAAGTCCCTTCATCTCGACATGTTTATCACCACACAAACATCAAAGCTTTAACAGATGTCATGATTTCATATATATATATCACTTCTAATGAATTTGCGCAGTCATTTAAGATTCGATAGAATACGTTATACTTTTATCTAAGTGTGATCAGGTTTATTTCATATTTCTCATCATCTGCTGTTTCTAAATAATTTACGTCAAGTAAATAAATCAAAGTGCAAATCCTTTAAACCGGAGACTATCAGAGGTTTATTTGACGTCTAGTGCAAATGCAGGGGAGAGACATGAGGCACTGATAGTCACAGATTTCACATGAGAGGAAAAACGGTTCTTTTTTTACATTTTTTGTATATTTCCATAAAATAAAATACAAATCAAATTAGAAATATGATCAACTATATTTTGGGGGGTATTATTATGTATGTAACTTCACCCCAATGGCACTAGATTACACACACTGAACCTTTACATTATAAAGACACAACATACTTCATGATAAAGGAGTATCAGTGTATCCGGAGCAGATCAATGTACAACACAGTAGGTGTAGTGTCAAAAACAGGAAGTTTAAAAGTATTTTATTCCTTTTAAAGAAATATTAGTTAACACACACAGTTTCCCTTTGACGTCGTACTGTTAAGACTCCAGGGGCCTCATCCCATAATACTTCAATGGGATTTAAATGATTGAGATAAATGATTGTTCCTCTTTAAATTTGGTATAAAACGTATAAAAGTGTCTGTGTTGCTGAATAAAAACACTGTTGTTGTCGGTGAAGGCCTGTGACTGAACCTGCAGGGAAACATGACGCGTCTCTTTCACTCATTAACACTTTCATCTTTCTTTAAATAATTTCTGCTCGTTCATTCACATTTTCATTCACTCCTTTCTTTATGTCTCAAACACTTTAAAAAAAGAAGAAGCTTAAAATACTCAAGAACAGGAAAAATGTTACATACAATGGTGAGTCAGCAGATTTAAAGAAAAGACATGCTGGTGCACATGCGACTCTAGGGGGCGTCGACGAGCATGAGATGTACAAACAGTCCGGCCGAGCAGATGATGTCACCTCGCTTGGTCAGCAGCGGGACGTGGCGGTAACCTGGTGTGTGTGGGGGGAGAAAAACAGGAAGTGAATTTTTGCTTTATCAGCAAAATGTGTCGACATAGGAGGAGAAGTTGAATGGAAACAAAATGTGTGACACGCTTCTATTTTGAAATTTGATCAAATAAAAAAAATCTCTTACGAATTGCAACTCCAGTTGCAATATGCAACTTCACCACTAGGTGTCACTACACATTGTACCTAAACTGTTTGAGCCTAAATATGTCCCATCCACTAACATGGGGGAGACGGGACGAACACTACCAATACCAAGACCTATAATGCAGGAAGCCACCAGGGGGCGATAACCATGCTATGGCCTGACATTATGGGATGTGGTAAATCATCTATCTTTATATATAAAGTCTACACTTATGAGTAAATCTCATATCTTCAATGTATAAGTCTTTGTTGTCACAAAGTTAAGGTGCTGACTCACTGGTTTCCGTGACAACGACCTCTGAACACAAGACTGTGACAAACGCTGGCCTTAATTACCATTCTGAACACTGGTGAGCGGCAGGCAGTACTGCCCTATGAGATCATTCTGGGATGTCGAGTCATAGTCCTCCACCACAAACTGGACCATGGCCTGCTCCGGCACGTGGATGGTGAACTGGAACCTCTCGTTCCACATGGGATTGAACCCTGCACATTAGCAGATTAAGAGTTTATGTATGTCAATCAAATAACGGGACAACATGTACTGTGTATCTACAGTGTGTTACGCTCACCATTGTTGTCGATGTAGTGTGTCTCCTTGCTGGCGTTGTCTGCTGGGACGCCGAAGATCTCCACCCTGACCAGAGGGTCCACGATGGATTTGTGTTTGTCCTTGTTGATCTTTGGTAACTGCTGCGCTGAGATGACCTGTTGTGACACAAACACACAAAAGTGTAACAATAATTTTAATGGCAAATCCACTCGTCTAAAAAAACAAACAAAATCAACACAGAAATACATAATGACCACCAGGGGGCACAGCGGAACAACTTTTTAAAAAATAAACAAACTGGACATTCTTATCGTTTAAATGACTGATTGCAATTCATTCTACTTGAGTCTTTCTAAGCCAAGTGCTTTTCACAATTTGCTACAGGGCCAGTGCTTTTATTTTGAAAGTGAAACACTCATGGAACATGTGACTAGTTTGCCTCCTCATCCTGCAGAGGGCACTTGTCATCAGTCGGGCCTCTTGCATGCACTTTAAATCAATCAGTAGAGTAAGACCTTAGATAGCATGCTGTTGAGGAGCCAAAATGGAGGCTCATAGCTGCACACATGGACAAACAAGACTGCTGATGTGAGTAAATGCGTTTTCTGGCTCCTACAGACGACAAATGAACAAAGAGAGGTGGGGCTGTTTGTTGACTTGAAGCGTGTGTTGTCAGTACTTCTCTGTGTTTTGCTGCTCAGCTGATTCAGTTTCCAGGGGAGTTTGTCTTCAAAAACAAATTTGTAAACCACGTGGGTTGTGTTATTCTGAGCATTCCATGTTGGGTTTGTCCGCAGGGGGACGGGCGGAGTGACGGGGTGAAGTTTGTGACTTTAAAGGTGTGTGTTCCTCCACAAGTCAGTCTCACCATGATGTGAAAGGTCTTCTTCTGCAGCCACGGCCCCTGAGTCAGAGAGTTGGGGTGAAACTGCGAGGACAAGGTTCGCTGGAACTCGGGTTTCAGGATGTAGCCGCAGGATCCATTCGGCAGAAAGCGCCCCTGGTTTACGTACATCTCTTTGGAGGGAGTCTGGAAGTTCAGCGCCACTAAATTCACAGGTCAGAGAAGAAGAAGAAATATTATTATTATTATTATTATTATATGATTTCACTCGGTATCAGTTTGACTTGATTTCTGCCTGTAGTGATGCGTCTGTACCGATCTGACAGCCGACGTTCCACATGGGCACTGGGTTGTAGTTGGAGGAGTCGGTTCTGGAGCCAGCTGGGTAGATTCTGCTCAGCTTGTCCATGTTGTGATGCATGAAGGCCGTTGCTATGGCAACACATGGAGACAGTCAGGCTTTAGCACAGTGTTTGGAGTCTGTGTGTGTGTGTGTGTGTGTGTGTGTGTGTGGGAACACATGAGCATGAGTTTGTCAGTATGGTCCAGATAGTTTCTGATGCTTTATTCGATCAGATGAATTAAAAGTAAACGGGGACATCATTGATAAGAGAACCTGACACCTTTTGTTGACATGACATCATCACAGGTGTGGGCTCTTACCATTGAAAACTTTATATTCTAATTCTCGTCTTTTCAAGCTGACACCTTTATCATCTATATTCTTATCATTTTACATTTCTGCAAGTGTAGGACAATCTTAAGAGAATGTCCACACTTGAATGCATTTCTAAATAAATTAAAGGTCCAGTGCGTAAAATATACGTGAATTTTTTCAAGTTGGAACATTAAATGATGATGCATATGTTTTTTTTATACGTGCATGAATTATTGTTTTTATTCCCACTGAATGAGCCCTTTTTATATTTACATTCTATGTGGGTCCGCTCTCTGGAGGCTGCCATGTTTTCACAGTAGCCCTTTAATGCAGCGGTGCTTTTACCTGAAGTGTCTGCCAGGTTGAAAGCCTTGCTCTCCTTGAAGGACGACATCTCGTAGAACTCCTGGTTGTCCTTGGCGTGTTCGAAGCCGCTAAAATGGACGCTCTTACAGTAGACGACGATGTCCGACAGCTCTTTGGCCAGTTTCATCTTTGATTTCTGAGAGAACGATGTGACGACAGCATCTCAGGCTCGGTTCAAACACATCTGGTCACATAATGCGATTTGATATCACCTGGACGAACCTTTGACTTTCTCTCCTTCTGCCCGTTCTCCTTACAATCTGCCGCCTCGTCCTCCTCCGACACCGTGTCTTCTTCTATGGTGCTGCCGGTGCTGAAGGCGGCGTCCAGCTTGTTCATGCGCTTTCCTTTGATGAGGAACTTCCCCTTCAGCTCCTGCGAGCCCCCCCCCACAAAAAAAGACAACAATACTGTTTATTATGGGCTGTTAATCTGCTGCAGCTCAGAGCCGGTGACGGAGAGGAGAATGTTGCATTGCAAAACACTGATCATAATTTCCTCCGGGTCCAGACGCCGCCACAAGCATGTGTCCCACGGCTGTTTGATTTTAGACAGGAGCCTGTGGAATGCTGCTGAGAGCTGACTCAGCAGTTCATGCAGTTATTGTACAGTGAGGTTCAAAGAGGAAGCAGATGCAGAAAAAGAGGAATTTGACCTTAAACATTAACTAAGGATACAGGAAGTAAAGTTAATGAGTGCACATCTTATCATTCCAGCCGTGAGTTTTAGTGAAATGTTGTGCCAAAATAGTGTTATCTTGAGGAGTCATGAAGAAAGCTAGCTTACAGGATTTTGTGAGGCCCCCAAAGACTTGACCTTTGACCTCAGGCCTCCGAGATTTAATATATATAATATATAATATATAATAACATAAGTCAGACAGATAGGCAGAGAGGCTTCTTTAAAGGTACAGTGTGCAGGGTTTAGTGACTTCATCCTTCACTTAAAGCATATAACAACATATGGTCGCTTTCAGTCATCACTTAGAAGGTGTTAAAATGTGTCTACAATGGGCTCCTCTAAAAAGAAAAAAATGGCGCCCTCTAGAGGGGGGATTCTCCTCTGACGTTAACACAAAGGGCTCACTGTAGTCAAATGGAACAATTTTTACACTTCTAAATTACATCATCAGTAATAATGGAAACAATGTTGGTATAATGTTACACACTGACCCTTTAAAAAAAAAACAAAAAAAAACCAAACAAAAAAACAACTTTCCAAGCAACATCGTTTCTATCCAGCTAACGACAAAATCTTAATTGCTTCGCTGGTAAACAAGATCCACGGCGAGTCGGAGCCAGATCTGAGTGACTGGTCCGAACGCCACAACGTGAGACGGGAGCCTAATCATTCGACGCAAAACTCATGAGTGGTGGAGGAGGAGCTGGATCGCGCACCGGCTCACGTAACGGAGACGCGCTGCTCTTCAACCTCATCGTCCTCCTTCTCCCAGACAAATCTAATAGTCTGCTCAAAGTAAACAGGAAAGTGGGAAAAGAGACGGCCGAGCGCTTCATTGCGTTAAACAGTGGAATTTGTAGGTGCGGCCTCTCTCTCTCTCTCCCTCCCTCTCCCCCTCTCTCTTTCTCTCTCTCTCTCTCTCTCTCTCTCTCTCTCTCTGTTGATGCTCCACAAAGCAAAGCCCCCTACCTCAGGTGATGGGAAGTTGGTGGGCATGGTGCCGCCCAGGGGCTTGGTGACCAAGGCGTCCCCCAGGATGGAGATCAGGTGATGGGCCATGAGCTTCTGCTGGTCCACGGTGCAGTGGTTCTCCAGGGACAGGATGACCGGGTAGTCGGAGGTCTGGGCGGGGGGTGGGGGGGGACAAAGAGAGAGAGGAGGTGAGAGAGAGTGCGGAGCAAACTGCCGAGCGAGTCACGACGAGCCGACCCGAATCCCCGGTACTTTGAAGGCGTAGTCTTTGATGGCTGCGATGACGTCTCTGAAGACGACCTTGGAGGTGAGGGTGTAGCCGTGGTAGATGACGGGTTCTCCGTTGGCGCCGTCCCAGCAGTCCAGCTCCACACAGCGACAGCTCTTCATCAGAGCTCTGCGGGGGAGAGAGAGAGGTGGCGACCGTGAGCGATGACGCAACACGGACCGTTACGCTCTGTTGTGTGACTCTGAGCTGGACTCAGTGTTCTGCTGACTCTTCTTTTTTTTTTTTTAAATGTATGTTTATACTTTTTCATATTATCCCGTTTAGTGTTTACGTGTCCAAACCTTGGTGAAGTGACAAAGATATCACCCAGTTTTGGATCAGTACGTCCATCCATTCACGCATCTATCCATTCATCCATCCATCCACATCTATCCAGCCATCCATTAGTCCTCATCGATCACATTGGGTATGACCTCGTTGATCACATTGGGTATGTCCTCATTGATCACATTGGGTATGACCTCGTTGATCACATTGGGTATGTCCTCATTGATCACATTGAGTATGTCCTCATTGATCACATTGGGTATGTCCTCGTTGATCAAATTGGGTATGACCTCAACGATCACATTGGGTATGTCCTCGTTGATCACATTGGGTATGTCCTCACTGATCACATTGGGTATGACCTCAACGATCACATTGGGTATGTCCTCGTTGATCACATTGGGTATGACCTCATTGATCACATTGGGTATGACCTCATTGATCACATTGGGTATGACCTCATTGATCACATTGGGTATGACCTCAACGATCACATTGGGTATGTCCTCATTGATCACATTGGGTATGTCCTCATTGATCACATTGGGTATGTCCTCATTGATCACATTGGGTATGTCCTCGTTGATCACATTGGGTATGACCTCATTGATCACAGTGGGTATGTCCTCATTGATCACATTGAGTATGTCCTCATTGATCACATTGGGTATTACCTCAACGATCACATTGGGTATGTCCTCGTTGATCATATTGGGTATGACCTCATTGATCACATTGGGTATGACCTCATTGATCACATTGGGTATGTCCTCATTAATCACATTGGATATGACCTCATTGATCACATTGGGTGCAGTACAGGCAGTAGCAGTAAGTACTTGATGTAGGCCTCCGTGCTGCTGGGCCCCTTGAGCTGGTCCTGCATCAGGTAGGTGTTGTGAGAGGAGGAGATGTAGTAGTGGTTGAGGGGCTGAGTCATGTCCTGGTACACGCGTTTGTGGGCGGGGTTGAGGATGGACCCGTCCTCGTGGTGCAGGTACATGAGGAACCCGTCTTTGGTCATGTGCTTCCTCTCCTTCGCTGGTGGACACACGGGACGTATTGGTTACGACGGGATGGGAGGGAATGTCCGAGTCACGGCTGACGGGGGGCGGGGTCAAACCAACCTGTTTCATCCAGCTCGCACTTGTCGATGAGTTTGAGGGCGTCGTCGATGGACGCCCGCTCCCTCTGCTCGCCCTGCAGGAAGCTGAGCAGATCTCTGGCGCTCATCTGGCCCTGGGTCTGCGCGTACTTCCCGTAGATCACCTCGATCTCCTCGCGATGAGTCAGCAGGTCGTAGAAGTGCGTGATCTCCGCGCCCTCCAGTGTTCCTGAGTTGGACTTGTCGCACGTCTGTGGCATCGCGAGACATTTTCAGCTTATAGATCAAAACGATGACTTGAGCAATTTTTTTTTTTTGAGCTGAAACGATTAATCGATTGATGGATCGTAAAAACTGTTTGATTACAAAATTGTCCCTGAATCGAATCTTTAATTCATGTTTTTTGTTTGTTTGTTCTGTTTAAGTCTAAGGAACTGACGTAACATACGCTGCTTCTCATTCACAAACACTCATAAGATGCGGACGAGCGCAACTTTTACAGTTGCACCCTTTTTTCCCCGCTTACTCAAATCATCGTTTCATCAAATCAAAGAACTCTCCATTTTTCCCCAACTCCGAACTCACCTTGAAGATCTCCTCGGCGTACGTGTCGTCCACCTCCACGTTGATCTGTCGCAGGAAGTGCTTCAGCTCCTTCAGGGGGGAGGGGGGGAGGTGACTAAAGTGCTGAAAGTCGAGATTTAAAGGTGCATGTGGCTGCTTTTTGCTTTCAAAACGTTGAATGCGGAGAAATGATCAGACCGTTAAAAAAAAACAACGAAACAACGACCCTTTCCTCGATCGACTCGGTTGCCTTTATTGTTCTGTGATCTGCGATCGTGTTGAGTGACTTGGGTCGCGCTTACCGGCGAAACGTGCGTGAATTGGAATGTATGAAGTGGAGTTGTATGTGCTTGTATCTGAGACGATGGCGACATTGTTAGCTAGCTAACGCTGTAGCCGCCGCGACCGCGCGCAATGCCCCATCAATCGAGTTCACGAATGCAAATCCCGCCAGCGATCTGTGGCGTGTGGTCGCCTTCGCTAGTGCTGAGTCATCGATATCGTTGCCCAGTAGTTTAGCGCTAGCGTCGCGGCTTCAGTGGAGTGGTGGGTTAGCCTCCGGCGATCATGACGGACCACCGGCTAGTGAGTGAGTTAATGAATAGGCTTCATTTGTCCTCACCGTTCTCTATATTCAATTTCAGCCAATAAGCAACGGAAATGATTCCACCGAAATCTCACACACTGCACCTTTAAGCCTCGCCGTCTATTGATGAGGTCAAACACCGGTGACTTACCGTGCCTTTTTTAATCAATTTCGACTTTGGGGGCTTTTCGACTTTTCTCATTATGAAGAACAAAAACAAACAAAGGCACCGTGCCACCCAGATAACCTTTGGCCACTTTAACATGGGGCCATTTTTGCTTGTCTCTCAACACGCGTGTGAAAACACTTCATGCCTTCTGACCGTGTGTGACCCGGCATTGTCAGAGAAAAATGCACTGTAAGCTGGTGGGCATGTCAGGGCCCAGTGTGGGGTCCGTACTCCTGCTATAATCCCAGCCATGGCCTTTTAACCCTGTGTGGCTCGCCACTCTCTCCTCGCGCCGCACCTGACAGAGGAACACAGAAAAACAAATGGAGACCTTGAAAACCATAAGGCGCTGCATGTTTGCCCTCCAAGTTCTTCTTCTTCTTATTCCCCCCCCCCCA
>JAFBJT010108027.1:31979-48133 GCA_016785325.1 Chascanopsetta lugubris | reverse complement strand
ACTGAGGAAAGTTAGAGAAAGCCCAACTTGTTGTCGTCTGGAGACAGAAACTAGAGATCTGACACACACACACAGCCGGAACTGTTGCTGAATACATTAGGTCTATTTATATGACAAACACTGTGAGGAGGCTCCGCCCCCCCCCCCCCCCCCCCCCCCCCCCCCCCCACCCTCCCACCCGCCCTGGAAAATGGGGTCTGTCAGGCAGCAGCTAAATGAGAGGGTGGGAAGGAGAGCATGGAATAAAGTGGTGTGAAACCCAGAGGGGTGGTAGATGCTGATTGACAGCTGAGAGAGACGCGTTCAAAGAGCTTGGGAAAACTTCTTCAGATGCGAGATGCACACACACACACACACACACACACACACACACACACACACACACACACACACACACACACACACACACACACACACACACACACACACACACAGCCTGTCAGAGGATGTTCCATCAAAACAGCTCGGTGGAGCTAAAGGAAGTCAGCGTGGCATGTAGTGACATCTAATGGTGAAGTGCTGTGTTGCGGCTGAATGCCTCTCACTACCAAACATGCACCAAAACTCACTTTGAAATCATTAAAAAGCAAAAGGTGTTTAGTTTGTGCATTCTGAAAAAAAATAATTGAAGAAAAATTTAATTTTAATTCAATTTTTAAATTTTTTTTATTAGATTTGAGTAGCACTGGCCTGGGTATATATATTATTATTATATATATTCTTCTTACTATTCTATTTGACTTCATTTCATTTCAATTCATTTCACTAATTTTTTTAATAATATTTTATTCCATTGTATTCAAATCTATTTAACACTTTTATAGCCGCTAATCATAGAAACCATCAGGTTGAAAAAATGGGTCGGACATGTCACATGTCATTGCTGATTGACGGTTAACAGCCTGTGTGTGTGTGTGTGTGTGTGTGTCTGTGTGTGTGTGTGTGTGTGTGTATCGTATTAATATATCCCACAACTACAGTATCTGTCTAAGACAGTGTTGCATGTTGAAGTCTCTGACTGGTGATTGTTATTGTAGCATCACAAAGCTTCATTACTCACAGATGAATCACACATGAACTGCTGAGGGATCAGTCCACTGTCTCTCTCTCTCTCTCTCTCTCCCTCTCTCTCTCTCTCTCTCTGCGCTCATGAGACAAACAACAAACAGCAGGACTAACCCTGCCCTGTCGACGCATGACAGATACAGCTTGAAGTAGCTCCTCCCACTTTCAGCAACCTTTAGCCTCTGGTTGCGCGCTCACTTGGCTGCGGGGGACAGCGAGGAGGTGGCGGCGGGGCCGAGGCTAATATAGCAGCGCCCGGGGAGCCGTGTCGGTTGGAATCAGTCTGAAGTGGGCGGCGGGCGCCAGAGGGGGCCAGAGGGGGCCAGAGGGGGCCAGAGGGGGCCAGAGGGGGCCAGAGGGGGCCAGGGGCCATGGTGTCAGTACTGGTAGGTGACTCATGCGCTTGCTCGACCGCCGCCTGCCTCCAGGGGTCAGCCTACGGGGAGATCTGCCCGGCGACGAGCAGGCTGAGTGGCATGGTTTTAATGGTCAGAGAGTGACCTTTGGAGCAGGGTGATGAATTAGACTCGGAGGGGTTAAAGACAGTGTGTCCGGGACAAGGAGGCCAAAGACGAAGGTTGGCGTTCACCATAAACATGATAATAAACCAATCAGATCAGAATAAATCAGGTTAATGAGTCCGTTTGCTGCACCTTTTCAAAATAAGAGCTTCAGAATCGTCCTCATTTCATCAGTTTCCTCTTCATTTGTGATTCATTTCCTCGCTAATAATATTATTATTGCTTCTGTTGCCTCCGTTTTTATTGACTTTCTCTCTTGTTATTGTTATTATAGCCAGTAAAATGAATTTTATTGAATTTTGTGGACTGGGTTTTTTATTCTGTTTACTCTAATTCTTGGCGAATGACTCAGCTTTGTGGCACTTTGACTGATTGATTGACAGGTGCTTTGTTTCGAAAAGGACGCAGCTTCCTTAGGACCGGACACACAAAATGATTCTAATCTGTCCCTATTCTATCATATCACTATCATCTATCTACAATAAGATAAATACTTCAATGAATACTTATTGTTGAAAGATAATAAACAAAGAAATGTAAACAAAGGTAAACAGTTAACCTCTGCACTACACTGAGGCCCCATTAGTGCCTGTCATTGATATGCTGAGTCGATGGCAGAAAGCCATGAATGGGAGGAGAAGGAGTTCCAAAAAAAGGTCAAAAATGAACATATACATTATGAATGACTGCTATTAAAGGTTCAGTGCGCAAGACTGAGGCAGATTTCACTGTGGCACTTCACTTCTACGATAGAAGAGACATATGTTGATCAATGTTCAGCTTTAAGTTCTGTAGCTCAACAGAACAGAACTCATGTCCTGTAGCTTTGATTTCTTTCTTTTTTAGCCTCCACCCTCCAGCTCCTCCTCCTCCTCCTCCTCCCCCTCCTCCTCCACCACTCCCCACCCACTCCCCCACGCCTCCCGCAGGGGCTCGACCACAGATAACAGAACCCGACATGGATTATCACGGCACATCACGGCACAGGAGTACTGCACGCTGGGACTCTCTGCTATAGAAGAAGGGCTTGTTCCAGAATACCAATATGTGTCTATAGAAAGATGCTAGCATCCAATGACGCTGCGGTTGCCGTGGTTACATGTGACACAGCAGATGGAGCCGCTGTGCCCCCCCGTCCACGTATTTGTAGCTTTGTGTCTAAATGTTTAGTGATTCTTGACGAGGCCCCCGTGTCAAAGAGACACGTCCCAAGAGCTGCTCATGTTGTTCTCAAACAGACGGAGCTTCAAGTGCTCTTTCCACACACTTGGCAGCTGACCTTTTTAATGTCGTTTAGAGAGAGGGCGAGTGAGAGGGAGAGAGAGAGAGAGAGAGAGAGAGAGAGAGTGGGAGAGAGAGAGGAGGGGAGGGAGAGAGAGAGAGAGAGTGAACCAGTACATTATAGACAATATCATCTATTTTCAGACTCCTGTGAGGTCATCACGGGTTTGACCTCTGACCCCATGACATTTCATCACTTCATCTTTAATTCTAACTGGTTGGGATTTGCATATATTTGCTTAATGTCACACTTAAAGCTCCAGTGTCTAAAGACAATTTAGATGGAAATTCAATAGAAATCAGTTTTATAATCACCTGAAAGTACCTAATGTTGTTTGCTTTACCTTAAAATGGGCCCTTTGTATTTACATCAGGAGCAGGGCGGCCATTTTGGACCTCTTATATGTTTACAGTAGCCCAGAACGGACTTAAGTCACAACTGCGCAGGTTCATATGCCACTAAATCCTAAATCTATACCTTTAATACATCTCATTCAAATGGTCATAAACATGATTTGTGCTGCCATGACCTTTGACCTCAGACCTCCAACGTAAGTCAAGCTGAGCAACAAGATAATGCAGTCACATGACCAAATATGGTTATATAATATAAAATAGTAAAATTATGACCTTGACCAGTGACCTTCAACCACTATCCACCATGCTTGCACTCACAGTGCATGAGTAAACAACAACAAAAACAAAACAATAACACACACAAAGCCAAACTCACACCTAATGACCCTTTAAGGCATTTTGGGGGGGATCCCCTGTTCACAGCATTAGGATGGGATGGACAACCTGAAAACATGGCGCCTCCGGCCACCTCCCTTCACCACCACCACCAGCACAGAGCCATTAAAAAAACCAAAGCTGCCTTATCTGATTCTCCACTTGACAAAGACGGATGGACTGACTCACTTTCAGCCTCAGAGACTTTTGTTTTTCCCTAATGGTGTTGAATTAATTCAGGTGCAGGGGCGACTTCTAGGTCACCTCACGTCAGGACTGGGGTGAGTGATGGAATAAATCAGCTGGTGCAGAACATCTTCGTTTCCCTCACACACACACACACACACACACACAGCTTGAATCTAATTGACACTTAGAAACAGACTGGTAGTTGGATTTCAGGTGACGGACATGAAGCTGGCAGGATTATATAAATGTGCGATGGAGTAATGAGGACTCCAGGAAAACCAGTCCAAGTGTCACTGGTCTTTTTATTTGAATAAAACATGGCCGCACATTATGGGGGGGGAATGAGGTGATTAGCGTGATGAGGATATACTTGAAATCTTAGCTTTTACTTGTAGAAAACGGGTGTCCAAGATGAGTAAAATATAATACTTGCAGTTCACAGGGTGGCCACTTGAGGCAGGCTCCAGAAGCGAGTCAATTTTTTTTCTGTAACTTCATTATTTTCATTCTATCCAGGTTTGAAATTGTGCATAATTAAGGGGCGTGGCCTCTTCAGTGACACCTGGTCCGACCTGGCGAGGTTCCGTGGATGCTGCGGCAGCACCGTGGCGCCATCCCGAGCTCTACCCGTGCTCCGCCTCTTTTGCTCGTTTTCGGATGAACCAGGAAGTAGGAGGAGTTAGGCATTGGCAAAATGGCCGACGAGTGAACCGCCCACAACGAGTCTCATACGCACTCAGCAGAAACGAAGGTGTGACGATGCTACATCCATCTTTATATGCGTGCGTCTCAGGCTTGGATTCAACGAAGCTACAGCTCCACCTAGTGTTAGAGCGAAGAAGTACAAGCGAGTCAATCGAAAAATGTCCATCATAGTTTTTCTGCAGGCCGTGGTTTGGACATAACCTGCTGTAAATTCATGTATCTACCTCCTTGCACACTTTGTTGTTTGTCTCCTCTTGTGTCCATTAGAGAGCTCTTCCCCCCACTGGGCCTCCTTTCATACACCCACAGCCTCTCACAACATTTCCACCCACACTCTTTGTTTGAGAAGCAGCAGGCCCGCCGGTGTCCCACCGGCTCGGTGACTGTCACAAAAGTATAATTCGGCTCCGCTCTCTCTCGCTCACCTTTTTCATCTTTTCCTCTTTTTGATCCTGGAGCATCAAACGAGTAATTACATCAAAAAGAACCGGATGATTTTCAAGTGAGGAGAGTTTCACCTTTTCCGGGGGAAAGTAAGACGATGCAAAGCGCCAACGCCGCTATCGGTTTCCATCGTATTCTCTGTTTTGTTGAATGAGCTGTCAGATCGAATCTCGCCGCCACTGTCATTTAGCACAACGGCCTCCTCCCTGGAATCATACTCTCCGGCGCCAAGGTGGTTTTTGAAGGGTGAGACCGAACTCGTCGAGTGTGGTGGCAGCTCGACAGATAACACAGAGACGGCGACGCTGAAATAAACGGGCATCGTGACCGACGGTCTTTTCTGCTTATCGCTCCCCATTGGGCGTCGTACGTTTGACATCAGGCGCCAGTTTTGATTTTCTCATCTGGAGAGAAGCTCTTTAATTTGCGAGCACGTCATCATCGCCGCAACCCCGGGGGTTGTTGAAAAGCTCCGGAAGGCAGCAGAGAGACCCGGCAAAGGAAAAGGTTGCGTCTGTCGCGCCTATATTTCTTTGATGTGTCTCTTCCCGGCTGCGGCGCAGGTGTTATTGGATTCTGAGCAACAGAGAATCTACATATAGCCGAAAGTTGACAGGCGAACTGGATGCCATCAAAGAGATTTCTGTTCCTGCCAGAGTCGGGTCTGTAGATTAGGATCAGATGCAGCCGTATCAAGACAGCCCATGAAATTGGGTTGAAATTGCTCTTGAATAACAGTCTGCAGTCTGCCATAATGGCGCGGTACAGAGATGGAGCCCTGAGATGGATGTTTGATGGCGTACGGCGGCTGAAAATGGCAATATGCTCCCTGCCTCTCTGCTCACAGAGCAGCTCCCCTGCTGCTCCGCCCTGTTTCTGAGAGATTCCTCGAAGGAGACAGGGGACGACTTAGAATGATGTCTCCGTCCCCTGACTGGAAACACTGATTATTCATGTATTAGTTACTCATATGTTATATTATTTAAACACAGCATGTTGGGAACTCGGCTGAAAATGGCAATATGCTCCCTGCCTCTCTGCTCACAGAGCAGCTCCCCTGCTGCTCCGCCCTGTTTCTGAGAGATTCCTCGAAGGAGACAGGGGACGACTTAGAATGATGTCTCCGTCCCCTGACTGGAAACACTGATTATTCATATATTAGTTACTCATATGTTATATTATTTAAACACAGCATGTTGGGAACTAGTGTGAGAGACCAACATGTCGGCAACGAGCATGTCGGAAGCTATTTTCGGAGACTATTGACAGAGGTCAACATGTCAAGACCTAGCATGTCGGAAACTAGTGTCAAAGACAAACATGTCGGAAACTATTGACGGAGACCAACATGTCGGAAACGAGCATGTCGGAAGCTATTATCGGGAACTAGCATGTTGAAAACTATTGTCAGAGACCAACATGTTGGAAACTATTATCGCAGACATGTCGGAAACTAGCATGTCGGAAACGAGTGTCCGAAACAGGAAACGTAATACGGAACATAAGGAATCACCAAACACAAGCAAGTGGACGAGGACCTATAGCCATTGCGTCCAAACTGTGGCTCGGGGGCCAACTCTGGTCCGTGGTCCAGATTTTAGCGGCCCGCAGCGTATGATAAGAATCTAACTTTAATGGTAGCAGCTACATTTGGGTATTTTTCTCGGCCCTCAGGGATCAATTGGTTGAGTTTCTGCTTGATCCTCTGGGCACCACCTGCAGGGAGAGGTCTTTTTCTGGAGGCTTTCAAGTGCATCTTCACATTTCACAGCATCTCTCAGGAGAAGCCTGACAGCGGAGGCACTTCGTGCTGAAACACACGGTCGCCGCCCACTTCATCCTTCAGCTGCGCAACAACCACCATCACTGGTCTGAACGCAGCGGGGGAATCCCCAAACCAAAACATCTGTTGTGGCGTTTCCGTCAGGCTCCTCCCCTTCCTCCTCCCACGTGATAATAATCATGGCTGGTTGTGGCCGAGCCAACGGTGCACCGTGTCCACGCCTGGGTGCATTCATGGTCCTGTGATTCAAATCATTTTGTGTGTAATTAGGAATGTATCCGCGCGGTTATTCATTTTTGTTTCGTGGAAACTCAAGAGGCACTTTACAAATCAGTGTAGTAGCTACACAGACTAGAGGAGCTGCTCTGACGGAAGAACAATAACGACCAGATGGATATTGACCCTAATATTGAGAAATAATATTAGATACAACAATGAAGATAATAATTAATTATATTCTATGAGCAAAGTTGTATAAAGTTATAGGTAGGGGAGTAAAACCCTCCAACAAATTCAAAATATTCTAATTGTGTGCTTATTAAATGCATCTGGTCCTAATTTGCATGAAGTTAATAAGTATTACTTTCTTGTGATTCATTTGTTCATATTATTATAAATCTTTTATGTTGAATTAATATAAAAAAAGACATATACATTTTATAGTAACCACAGCGATACAGAGCCATACTGAAAATGTGGCCACTATACGCGTGGATGTAATTGATGAAATAAAATATATCCGATTGAACTTGTATCATCCGCTGTGTTTACACTAACAACTCCACTGATTCAGAAGAAATAAAACTAAAAAGTTTGTTTTGGAATGTATGCTGGCTGCATTTCTGCTTGGTGCACAACGTTGTGGCTGTTTCAGACTCTGCCGGCTCAGTTACACAACACTGGTGATTATTTCTGCTTCCACAGAGTGAACTGAGCCCGATCTGCATACTTGACTGAGAATCGCATGTGACAGGGCTCCCTGTCAGAGCAGATCAGGCCCGGGCCCAAACCCACACGCAGACTCCACACACACACACACACACACACACACACACACACACACACACACACACACACACACGCTCCACACACACATCCAGCTTCACGGCCCATCTTAATTCCACGTGGGCTGGAGAGGAGAAATCTCCCCCCTCTAAACCTCTCTGTCATGGCTTCTCATGAGTCACTGAGCCTCTTGACTCGTCGCAGCTCCCATTTACAGAAGCTGCGAGCCTAACTTTTTTACAAGTGTGACCGTTCCACGTGGACTCAGATGCTACAGATACTTCAGTCTCTACCTTCATCCTGATATCGCCCTTTAATATCACTATTCGTGCGAGGTCATGCATTTAACCTGGAGTCACTACGAGAGCAGCTCGCCAGCCTCAGATATTCAGAAAAACGCTGTAGTACGCTCATCCTGTCCACCGCTCCAGTTCCTGTTTTCACTCTCTCCCTAAAAAACACTCGGTAGAGCTCCCCCCCCCCCCCCCCCCCCCCCCCCCAAAGCCCTGACTGCTCTGATTGGCCGCCTGGCCCCAGCTGGTCTCTTGTGATTGGCCAATAACTCCCAACTAACGTAGGACTGCACAATGACAGGAAAACAAACAGGAAAAACAAGTTTGAAATAGCGTAATTCAGTCAGAGCGCCCCCTGAGGGAGATGAACGGTGCTGCAGACACAGGTCAACATGGCCGAAGTGGAAGTCTCTGTCTTATTTCCAGGTCAGATCACGCAGGTGTGACTGACTCTGAGGGGGGGGGGGGGCTCGGGATCTGCCTCGGATATAGGAACCTGCCTCTGAGAGCAATTAGGAGGCCAATTAACTTCCTCTTAAAGGCGAGTATGTCGGGGCTCGCCGGCCCGGTTCGTTTTGTGACATCTGCCCGCGGCAACAGCCCATAACGACGTGGTATTCTCCTTCAGAGTTAAAGTGCTTCATGTTAAATGTTAAGTTCCCAACAATATGAGATTCTGAATTAAATGAAGCGTAAGACCAAGCTGGTTTAAGCCGTTTGTCACGCTGTCAGTTCCCTCCCAACGTCTTACTGAAAACCCAGAGATTTTAATGAGCTTTTTAATTAACGGAGCCTGAGTGACATTCACTCATTTAAAAGATGAATAGTGACAATGAGGGGAGGATGTGCTGCTGTGATAATTCTTATTTTTGGGGGAGCAGCAGGAGGTTTGGAGAGGATCGGAGGGATATTCTCCCGGTGGGACGTCTCAGGTTGGCACGAGCACCAACGCCAGTCAGCCTCAACTTGTGTGTGTGTGTGTGTGTGTGTGTGTGTGTGTGTGTGTGTGTGTGTGTTTCAATTGTGGCACAATCCGATCAGACCGCCTCCATTCAGAGCCGGGCTCCCGAGCCCAGCTGAGGTCAAAGCACACAGAAGCAAGTGTCCAAATCCCCATTGCTGCTCCCCATCTGACGGGAGCAATGGCCGCCGCGTGGCGCCAACGATAACGGGACTTTTCAAAATCCTTTCAGAGCACAACAACCACAACAACACACATGTAAATATGCGTTGTGTACAATTCGAGGTACCTCATTTCTGTTCGTCGAACCATAGACTGTATATAAAGATGGACGATGCACAATTTCAAACCTCAATAGAATAAAAATAAGCGAGATACAAAGAAATTCACCCCACCCCCACCACCCCATGACCAAAAGTGTAGTTGGCCATTTTAACATGGGAGTCTATGGGGATTGACTCGCTCTTGGAGCCAGCCTCAAGTGGTCAAGCTGTGAACTGCAAGTTCAGTATTGGAGCCATCCAGCAACCCAGGAGGAGGGTCAGGTTTTTATGAGTACACACTAACCTGAAAGTACTAACTTTTGTTTTTAGGATTCGTTGATCCAGTCATATTTAGGAGCAGGATCAAGAGCATGTCCTCACCACGGAGGCGGCCATGTTTCTCCGCCATGTTTTTACCGCATGGACAAACTAAACCCCTTTTTGATTTTACTCAACGACCATAGGTCCAAGTAACATGCAACTTCACCTCTATACGTCACAACATTCTACACATTACCCCTTCAAACTACATCTTCACTCACCCAAATAAACATCCTCTCTCACCAGTCATTTGATAAAGTCGGCGGGTTGTTCCTCATACCTAGAGTGTATTTTATTAAGCAGGACGTTAACTTGATTTGGTCACATTAAAACAGCCTGAGGTGGGAATAGAGCAGATTTAGAAAAGCTGCAGTCTTACACGGTGTTTTATTACTGCAAAAAAAAAAAAAAAAAACAACCTTGATGGTGATTGTCCCTGTTGGAGGATCATTAACTCTGCTGCCAAGGTGCTTATTCTTCAGCGTTCTGATTCTGTTTCTGTGAACGCCTGGATTGACATCAGGGGAGCCATTGGCAGGGTTGATACGCGTGTACTTTCCGCTCGTGTTATTCAGGCTTTACATTATCGCACTCCATGTTCCTGCTGCTAATTGAATCGTGTGCGTTCTCGTTTAATGTAATGGGAGATGGGTCTCGGGGGTGCGCACGCTTAAGGAACGATTTATGAACTGATCCCGTGACCGTTTTTCAATGTGGCCCTCGAGGTCGAGTACGAGCTGTGTTGTTTTATACACGGAGCTAGACAAGATTTGCAGAACTATGCTTTTATTTTGAAATACTTCCGTTTCCTGTGTGTCCTTTATCTTTTTTTGTGGTATTTCTGAGAATAGTTACTTGTTTTAAATCTATGTTGTTTTAACATGCTTTTCAGTTGCTAGCTAAGACGGTGCTTGTAGTAATTGCCACTGAAATAAATACGAATAATTTCATCAAATGATAACAACAGGTCTTGATTCAGCTTTTTTTCCTATATGCGGAGTTGTCGCGCGGAGACGTGAGATTTACAATGTTTTTATAGTAAAAAACGTTTGTAGCGGCAGTAAAACTCTGACGCAGCGTTACGAAACCTGTGAATGATGAAACAACTCCAGGAGCAGAGAAGCTCCCTGTGCGGTGAAGCTAGAAAATGAGACATCAGTGGTTATAACACAGAGATGTTTACAACCGACTGTGTTGTTCATCGTCCCCCTGCAGGCTGCTGTGATTCATTACAGCACTTTCAGAAGTACACAGCCATGCTCTGAATCCCTCACTGCACTACCAGGCTTATTACCTCGGATCTCAGTGTGCCACCCTGCTCCACCAGGGGGGGCCCCGAATCCTGTAAGTGCAGGCCGCCCCCCCGCCCCCCGCCCTCCCCCCGCGACCTGCAAATGAGTTGTAGCACCTGGGGGATGAAGGGTACGAGGCGGGGCAGGCGCCGGCCATACAAACACACCATTACTATGAATAATGCGGAGGCTCCTCAGCGGCGCGCTGATCCAGGAACCTCACGAATCCTAACCGCCCTCTTTCATTTCGACCTGCCAGGGGAGGAGGGGGAGGGATCTGCGTCTGTGTGCCGCCGCCGCCGCCGCCGCAATCTGGCCGAAAAGGAAAAGGGGAGCGGAGTGCGTGAATAAAAGGAGCTGGTTTGCTCCGGGCGCCGCTGAAATTGGTCTATTACGGAGCTCCATTTGAAGTCGGTGTGAGAGGGAGTGGTTTTCTCCATTCATGCTTTTCCTCCGTCTTTGTATCGACCGGATATGATGGAGGAGATGGAGGACGGGTGGAGGGAGCCTCGTCACATCCAATATTAGATATTATAGAATAAATATAGAAAGAAATTGTTGAGGATTTAATCCACAGCTCTGAGAATTACAAATAATTTCAGTTTAAGGGTGAAGCGTGTCATTATTTACAATCATTATTCCGATTCAATAACCTTTAATTCTATTTGATAATTATACATTTAAAAACAACAGTGGAGGTGTAAGAAGCCTGATGCGCTAAATCTTACTTAAAGGTGCAAGATTAAAGTTCATTTACAGTGGCAGAAATGGAATATAAAATGAGTATAATAAATTCCAATATGTCAGACAGAGGTTATATAATTACATTTGATTACATCCAGCCTGTGAATTACAAAGTTGTACCTGATATAAAGACTAGATGAGAAGCCAAGAACAGGTCACATCTCTGAGTAAATCTAATAATGATGAATCGACACTGGAATCAAAGTGAATGTGAGAGTGGAAGGTGAATCATCACCAAACTTCCCTGTTCCCTTCATACACAGCCTCCTTATTTCAACCTTTAGCACTATTATTCTTTTATAGTTCAATGGGAAATAAAAATGGAGCTTGTACAATTGGCTTAAATTGAATATAGGGAACGGAACATTCAGCTCTGATTGGTCGTGATAATAGAGAGAAATCACTTCTTATACGGAGCGAATTAAAGTTTATTACTTTAGTGCGATAATCGCAGCTGCAGGGCAACATTCCCCCAACTTCGGGAATAATCCGAGGCGACCCTCATCTTATCAGGTAAAATGGCGAGTAAGTGGACCGACGCGTTTCCCAACGATTTCAAAATTGCACAAGCCGCAGAATGATTATATGAATTTCTCTTTGAGGATTTCGTCTGTGAAGAAAAAGAGAGGTAGCGGACTTGGTGGAGGACGACATATGCTGCATCTCGGGCATCGCTGAGCGCCACAATCAGGGGGCATTGTGGTTGGAGTGGAAAGCTCTCGTGTTCCGTCATTAGTCAAATGGAGGCGCCGTGCTGGGGACGAGGGCACCGTGTTACTTACGATGATTTTGCTTTCTTCAGATGATGTGGTGTATTATCTCTGCTCCTGTGTCATGTTTGGGATTCCAGGAGACATTGGATTATAGTTAATCGTGCCAGTTAAACGTCTTTGACGTCCAAATGCGCGATTATGGTCGGACTCTGCGATCGGGTGTGTGTTTGCTAGCGGCTCGTCACAAAGTCACCACAAACAACAACAAAGAGGAAGACTACGGCTTCAGCTCAGTGTTGGCTCGGGGACGATGTTACCGTGGTGACCTGCTTTCATCATTTCAAGCTCCCCTTGAATCAGGAGGAGCTCCCTCCTAAAGTTATATGTAGAAGACGTTTTACACAAATTGTATACAAAAAAGAAACGGCATAAATGTAAATGAGGCCAACACATCTCTACTTGTGCAATGGAATAAAAACTCCTGAATTAGAATGAAATAAATCAAATGAAAGGTATTCCTGTTGTGGCTCTGCCCCAAATTTTAATGACAAACGAAAGGAAAACAACAAGACTCCTGAGAGGTCAAACTCTGTTTAAATTAGGGAGGCCATTCCATGTAATGACTGCAGAGAGGTAAACAGAATTAATCAAGATTACTGGACAGGATCGCGTGAGAGAGAGAGAGAGAGAGAGAGAGAGAGAGAGAGAGAGAGAGAGAGAGAGAGAGAGAGAGAGAGAGAGAGAGAGAGAGAGAGAGAGAGAGAGAGTCAGCGTTAGATCAGAGTCGCTCAGATAAATAGGTGATTTATAGGAGCCATTAATAGTGAGGGGCAGCTCGCCTTTCTCATTACACCAGCGAGATGGTCAGAGAAGCTGTGGCTCCGTATCCAATCACGGGAGGATGTAACAGGTCGAAGTGTACGAAAAACGACCGCAGCCATCACTTCCAGACAAAATAAAAGGCAGCTCATGACGGGTTCAAAATCCAACCCCCCCCCCCCAAAACCACCCCCCCCCCCCCCCACTCCCCGTGTTTGATCATGTTTATTGTCTCCAGCCATCTGACGCTGGTAACCCTTGACTGAACAAGCTGTTTGTTATCCCAGGAGGGAATGCCGAGAAAAAGAGAGAGAGAGAGAGAGAGAGAGAGAGAGAGAGTTGGGAGAAGAGGCAGCAAGGCGTGAAGACACGTCAGAGACGAAGCCTTTGAATTAGAAGTTAAAGCAGCTTGCGCTGCGATATCGTTGATTTTGGGCAAAAAGGAACCGTATCAAGAAATGATAGGCAGGTCGGTCGGAGGGCACTAATCAGGCAGATACTGTGTACTGGTTAGCTAGCTAAGTAGGTAGATAGGTTCTAGGTAGGGAGGTGGGAAGATAGATAGATAGATAGATCATCCACTTTCATTAAGGAAGCAGCTCAGGAACAATGAGTAAGACTAATCCCCCGGCAGACAGTAGCTCCGCCTCCTACTGTGTGTGTGTGTGTGTGTGTGTGTGTGTGTGTGTGTGTGTGTGTGTGTGTGTGTGTGTGTGTGTGTGTGTGTGTGTGTGTGGAGCAGATCTTTTCTTCTCCTTATCTTGTTCATCACCTTCTGACTTGGCAGATTTATCTCACAATCCTCCTGGATCTCTCAATTACAAGATTTATATTCCGATAACTTTTTTTTGCCTTTACCTTTGATTTGTTTTGTTTTTTTCACATTTCAAAAACCTCAGTGAACAAAGTGGACTCAGGGAACCAGGTGCAGCACAGTGATCTGTACATGAATCAATGGACAGGGCCGTACAGAGCAGATGACTGGCACGGATATGATTGGTCTATTAGCCGATCAGTCGTGCAATTAAAGGTCTGCCATTATGAATCAGGCCTGATGGTTTGTGATTGGAGGCTAAAAGCAGGTTCATTACTCTCTCTCTCTCTCTCTCTCTCTCTCTCTCTCTCTGCAGATCTGTCCTGGTCCACATCAATGAACTCCACCTTTTGAGCGTGACACCCAAAACAAACAGGTATCAAACCCTCGGGATCAAACATTCCCGCTGCACATGTGAATTACTTAACACGGCGAGTTCGAGTGAGAATACAGCTGAAGCAGAGATTAAGAAATTAAACTGTCTACCTATTTATACAGATGCTAAATAGTTAGCATTTGCACAGGCTAATATTTCCTAGACCCACATACACACACACCACGGGTGTGTTAGAAGCAGCAAAACTTTTAAAAGGTAACTAGTTATAGTTACTTCTCCCCAAAAGTAACTAGTTACACGTTTTTTTAAGTGTTCGAAAATATGCCTTGATGTTGCAGTATCGCCCTTTGGCCACTAGGTCCATTTCATTTCAAAGCTCAGCTCTCTTCTTTGTATCCAGCTCTTATAATACAGCCATGACAACAAATACACACACATGCAGGAGGTACAAAGTCAGAAGCAACACTGCCCCCTCAGGCGTCTTTGTGCCACTGCACGGAACAACTTCATTAGAGTGAAACAAATGTGTCCTCGGCAGCAGGTACACACTTCTGGCAAATATCAAATTGTACAGGAAGTGACACCGCGGCTCGGTCCACCCGGCGGTCTGCGGATGAGCCGAGCGCCCACTCCAAAACTTGTTTGGTCTATAAAATGTGCTTTTGATGGTTTCCCTGAGAGACGGAGGGAGGGATTGTTTTTTATTTTTTTATTTTTTTTTGGCCATGCCTGACATGATCCTATTTTGAATGGTCCTCGGCGGTAATAAGGTCATTTGTCTTGTGCAAAGGAGAGGGGATAGTTGTCATACGCCCCCGAGCTGGAGATGAATGTGAGGTTAAGGCTGAGGCTGCCACGCCGAAACACATTTATGCAGTCGGCCCTTTTTCTCTCTGAGCTATAAGGTTAAAAAAAATTATATATATATATATTCCCAGATATCTGGGAATGAAAAGGATGCAATTAAAATCTCAGGATTGAAAGAGGATATCTGTTATTCACTTACTCACAGATCTACTGGGGAACCGTGGACATTTTGGGTTTATGCAAAACTCTGCTGAAACACAAGCCTGTGTTATTTAAACCTGACAATTTGAAGAAAAAGCTCAACTCCAGAGGTGAATTAGATCTAACGAACCAAGAAAGGTGTTTTTCTCAAAAGTTAACTCCACCTACTAGGCTTTAAAGATTTTGGTATAAACACAAATCTGCTGAGACGGAGTCAAGCGACTAATAAATTCAAATTTGAGATAAGACAATCCTTCATTAGTCCCACAATGTAGGGTTAGATTACACCATAGTTATGAGGCTCGAAGTGAGCGGTTCACCATCTTGCTTAACTCCTCCTACTTCCTGGTTCATCCAAAAATGTGCAAAGAGGTGGAGCACAGGTAGAGCTGGTCCACAGAAGGTTGGCCAAGGTGTCACTCAAGAGGCCACGCCCCTTAATCATGCAAAATTCAAACGTCGATAAGATGAAAATAAGCGACAGGGGAGTCTATGGGGATTGACTCACTCTAGTGGCCGATCTGTGAACCGCACGTTTTTCCACTTCCTTATGCCTCAACCCGGAGGTTGCCACTTGTATTAAATGGACAGATCATCGGCTAAAATGGCCAAAATGTAGCAATACCACTGGAAACCATGGGGGGGGGGGGCGGGGGAGGGTGGGGGGGGGGGGGGGTCAGTGTAGCTAATAGTTCAAGTACTATGACCAAAGCTATCGAGGAAGAAATGTCAACAAAGTTGCCAAAAGAACCTTTTCCTTTTCCACAACACATCACCGCCATGTTTGTTGTCGTTAGTATCTCATACTGCCGCTGCCCTCTAGTGGATGGATTGATTATCAGCCATGCTAACATTAAGGAACAT
>JAFBJT010108027.1:29102-30631 GCA_016785325.1 Chascanopsetta lugubris | reverse complement strand
ACCTTTACTCGTAAAGCTATTCCTCCTCTAAGTACACATGTTTTAAAAATGGATTGCTCAGGCAGCGCTGCTAATGCCTCCGTACATCATTATTGTTTTGTAAATGGCTTAGCTCCTCTTTAGCATACCAAAGCCTCTGTGGTCCACCTCTAGAACAGACTCACCGAGGTGCGACCCCGCGGGCTGGCGCCACTACAAAGCGCCCGGCTGTGTATATCGTCACGCAGGCAAATTCCCCCCTCGCCGCCGCCGCCGCCGCCACAACCACGGGCCCGGCCTCATGTCATAATGTTTCTTGGATCAGGCAGGGACGAGTGTTTTCACAGCTATAGTGGGAATCCGATTATCATACAGGGATCACGGTCGCCATGGCAACCCAGGACGGCGCACCCGGCGCTAAGCCATCCTTCGCGTGTCGGAGAACATTGGAAATTAGTGTGAAAATTTCAGCTGCCTACCCCCCCCACCACCCCCCACCCCCATCAAACCCCCCCCCCTTTAAATAAAAGATGTGGCAGATTTCATCTCGTCCTCGTCGGCAGCGTCGTTGTCAGCGCGTGAGGCGCCGCGACACCAGCACTTTGAAGCAGCACTTTGTCACGGCTGCTTATAGCTCCACTTTCACAGGTACACGTTCTACTGAGGCGCCCACGGATCCAGCTAATTAATCAACTTCAAGAGACAGACGTCGGATGGAGGGAGGCCCACGACACTCGGGGGTTTGATCCGTGCAGCCGATACCTTTGTAATCTGTGCCCATTGAGTCGTTTTGTTATTGTTTAGGATGCGGCTCAATGGGTGAGTTGCTTTTTAATGCTACGCACACTATCGTCAGACCCATAACATAAACATTCCTTTCCTTTCCTCACCACCTCTTCCCTTTCCTTTCCTCATCTTACCTTTCCTCTCCTCTTCTCTTCCTTTCCAACTTGCAAATCCCCCCTTTACTTTCCTTTCCTTACCCTTCCCTTGCTAATCTGCTCTTCCCTTTCCGAAACATTCCTAACCTTTCCTCGCCTTTCCTTGCCTTTCCCTTGCTAACCTGTCCTCTCCCTCCCTCTCCTTTCCGACCTGTTCCTCTTCTTTCCTTTCCTTCCCCTTCCTTGCTAAACTGTCCTTTCCTTTCCAAACCTTTCCTCATCTTTCCTTCCCTTTTCCCTCTCCTTGCTGACCTGACCTGTGCTTTCCTCCTCTTTTCTTTCCTTGCTAACCTGTCCTTTCCTAACCTTCCCCTTTCCTTTCCTTTCCTTTCCTTTCCTTTCCCTCACACATGTTCTGATCACATCATGTTGACTTGACATGTGTCGAGTCACCAGCAGTTGTCAGACACATGCAGCAGGACGGTTTCTAAACGTTAGCGTACCTTCAGTTGCTGTTGTCACTACTTCAAACCACATGTTGTTGTTTTTTCTTGCACTGATGAAACAGGGAATAAAATCCGCCTCCAGTCGTGGTGATTTTTGGCCAAATGAAGAAAAACACACACAGCTGCAGGAGCAGCATGACTCCAACAACAACACATATGGACA
>JAFBJT010108027.1:19102-24102 GCA_016785325.1 Chascanopsetta lugubris | reverse complement strand
GTTTCTTGAGATTTCATCATGTTGGGGTCACTAGAAGTTTATCTGATCTCATCCACAGTTTTACACATTTATCACAGGTTTCTATAAATCATACACTTGTGACTATCTGCTCTATTCGTTGTATGATTTTTGCTTAAATCACATCAACTTTCAGGCTCTGATGATGAACTTCCCCATTCAGGAAACGGAAGAACCGCAGATGAATGTTTACATTCTCAAGACCACATGAGCGGAGTAAGAACAGCTTTAAAGTGGGACATATGTCTCCCATGTTTTCAGCTCAATATTTAGACGCAACCAAAAGTCAAATCCATCCAATAAGAAGTCGTGTGTGAAGAGAAATATTCTCTCTTTCCATCACGTCCCCCCTTTTTCACACTCTCTTGCCATTTAACATTCTGTCAGACACAAAGCAAGCAGCTCTGTGCTTTCAACCGCCAGGTTCGTTGCTATGCAACAATTAAACATGTTTGAGGTGAACTGCTCTGTGGTTTTCATTTTCAATCCCAGCAACCTGCGCTGAAAGAACGAATTGAGAAAGCGAATAGCTTCACGTTGGCGGACAACAGCGACAAGGACGAAAAGCAGCGACCCCCCGCCCCTCCCTCCTTCATCTTTACTCAAACTCCGCCCACCTCCCATCGCCGAGGACGAGACCACCCTCCGGGGTCGGATCAGAAGGTGAAACCACAGAACCCCAGAAAATGAACTTGCCGTGACCCTCGCCATCGCCATCCTCGCTCAGTTTATTAGCTTGTGGCCGTCATACAGAGACTCAAGGACGAGAGAGAGAGAGAGAGAGAGAGAGAGAGAGAGAGAGAGAGGACCACACCTTCATTTTTTTAAATTATTTTTTTTACCACATGTGGCGAGGAACACATGGGCGCCTTCCCCGTTCCATGACAGCCACTCACGTGTCCCCTGCCCCCGTTATTAACACGCCGGCGGACAACACTTAACTCATGGCTATTCAATTATGCTAATGCAAACATATACAAATGACCCGGGCTAGTTATTAGCGCTGCTAATTAGGCGGACATGGTGCTTGAGAAGAGAGAGAGAGAGAGAGAGATAAATAGATGGATAAACAGGAAGAGAGGGAGAGAGAGTAGGAGGAGGTGGAGTGACGGGTGGTGGTGGTGCTGCTGCTGCTGTCCAGCAGTGGTGGGACTCGAAGCCCTGAGGGGGTCACGCTCTCCGAGCTCTCATTGTGTCTGTCGCCGTGCGCGTACGTGGGCGGGGCCTGCACTTGAAGAACACGCTCCCAGGCAGGGAATTAATGTCATGCTGAGCCCCCGCGTGTGCATGCGAGTGTGGACACATGTGGGCATGTGCAGGACCGGCTCTCATGTATATACACTCTGTTCCTCCCCCTCCGTCCAGAGATCAGAGGGAGAGGAGTCACATCAAAGAAGGAATTAATTCTCTCTCTCTCTTAGTTCAAACTGTATCGAGCGCCGAAAATTTCAATGCGACGAATCTGAGAGGGAGCGCATCAGAATCGATCGATGCCATAACCGGCTCACACGTCACATTCATCACCGGCCCACCGTGATTTACAGTGTGAAATGAAGCATGATTCTCACTGTTTTCTCTTTCTGGGGCGGGGTTTTTTTTTTTGGGGGGGGGGGGGGGGGGGGGGGGGGGGGGGGGGGGGGGGGGGGTGTGACGCACGGATGCCGAGCAGGTGGTTTTCAGTTCTAACTGATGTATGACCACGATTTTGATATATTTTAAACTGGAAATCATTTCAGCAATATCAAAATCAAGTTAAAGGTGCAGTGCGTACGATTTAGTTGAAATTCTTTCCATTTCTATTGGTTGGAATTTGACGTGAAATGGTCATAATTATGTTTTTATGACCTCGGTATCAAACTATTTCACGAATTGTTGAGTTTGTGACTCTGGCATGAGGTCGTCTCAATAGAGGCGGCCATGTTGCACCACCATCTATTGAGATACTAAAAAAGTATATCAACAGAAGTCATCTCTTTCACTCGTCTTCAGTGACACGCTGCAGGTGCGCTTGGGTGTATTTTCTTAATTTTCTGATCGTTTACAGGAGATTCTGGGCGGCCATGTTGGAGCTAAACCTTGAAAGCCCCTTTCCATATCAGGTTGTGATATATCAGTGACATTTAAAGGGGTAGTTTACACATTTGAGGAGGAGAGGAGAGATAATAGTGTGTGAATGTGCGGCTATAAACAGATCAGGAGACAGGAGGCTGCTGAGCTACAGGGAGATTTCACGCTCTGCTGACTCGTGCGCACAGATCCTGTTTGTGAGCTCTGCCAGTTTGGAAACTGTTGTAATTATTTTTCGCCGAGCTCGCCGGTTAAGAAACGCTGAGCTCCGCCTCCCCAGAGGATTCTGCTGCTGATAGGCGGCACTCTGCTTTTCTGAAGACAAATACTGGATTAAGTCTTGGTAAACAGCGCGGTGACTGCTGCGACCGGGAGCCTGTCACTCCACGCGGTGTGTACGAGCGAGTCGCCACGAAATAATAACAAATCACAAACAAGGAAACGTCCTCGATCTGGCCAATGAGGATCCTCCGTGCTCCACACCTCTGCGCGCCTCTGCTCCGGAGCTGTCCGTGGTGCTGAATCAGCTCTGAGAGGCTCAGGGGCTCCACTGTTTGTCCAGCAGTGGGAATAACATGGATTTTGACCGAGAGAGTGAGTGAGTGAGTAAGAGAGTAAGAGAGTGAGTAAGAGAGTGAGTGAGTGAGTGAGTGAGTGAGCGAGTGAGCGAGTGAGTGAGTGAGTGAGTGAGTGAGTGGTTTAGGCCTCATTTCAGACTGTAGATAAAGATGGACGTAGTGTCCCTGACGTCAACTGTACGTTTCAGCAGAGTCCTTATAAGGCTTGTAGTGGGCGTGTCACTTCTTCACAATCTTGCCAATGCCTAACTCCTCCTACTTTCTGGTTTGCCCATAAATGGGCAAAGAGGCGGAGCACAGGTAGAGCTGGGGGTGGGCCCGTGGAGCTGTCGCCAGCATCCACAGAAGGTGCCCGGTCGGTTTAGGTGTCACTCTAGAGGCCACGCCCCTTGATTATGCACAATTCTAAATGACTATGACATTTTCTTAAAATAAGTGAGTTAGAAATAAATGCAGCCCCCCTACAGCTGTCATGGTAACACATGTGACTGTAGCTTGTACCAGGCCTTAAACATGTTTCATTCACCTCTAAAGTTGACCATTTTAACACGGGAGTCTATGGGGATTGAAAGCCTCAAGTGGCCACACTGTGAACTGCAAGTCTCTCCACTTCCCTTCTGGCCTCATCCATCAGCCCTGGATGTCTCAGCAGGAAAGGGAGCTCCACGCCCTGCCAGCTCCAGAGCTGTCACATGCAACACCGTCACATACAAAGGGATGAAGAGGAGGAGGAGGAGGAGGATGAGGAGGAAGAGGAAGAGGAAGAAGGAGTCACGGGAAACCTGGATGCATCAACTTCCTGTTTTCATTCCCACATTCTGCCTGTATGCCTCGACTTTCTGAGCGAGCGTCGTCCGCTGGGATGCGGCGTGAAAAGAACGGCTGATCCCCCCCCCCCCCCCAACGGCCGACCCCCCCCCCCCCCCGCCCCCCTGCTCGTGAGAGGAGGCCTGACCCCTTCCTCATCCCCCAGTGGAGTAAAAGGCGAAGCCGGCCAATCAGAGTGGACGAGGCAGTGAGTCACGAAGTGAAGCCGACTGCAGCCAGTGGACCGAGAGGAGCGAGGCTCCCTGGATGGAGCACATACATGCAGAACGTGCACATTCTTTTTAATCAGGGTACAATTAAAGGTGCAGTGTGTACGATTTCCATATCACTTCTATCTGAAGATGGAAATCGCACACTGGAATTTTTACAAATGTATAATCACCTGAATGTGTGACGATCTTTTCACATTACCCCCACAAAGGAGACCTTTAATGTATATTTACATCAGGAGCAGGGCCTGTCTATGGGGGCCGCCATTGTTTTTTTCCCCAGCAACCCAGAGCGCACGTACTAAACATCTACTGAGCTTTATTGTCATTTTTGTCCCTGACTTTCTGACGTTTTCATGAATTTATAATAACCCTTAAATTAGCCCCTCAATGTATATTTACACGAGGAGCAGGTCCTCTCAACGGGGGCCGCCATGTTTTTATTACAGAGTGGACGTACTAAACATCTTTTGAGTTTAAATGATGAATGAAGTCGACCACGGCTTCTCCAATGGGACACAACATGCAACTTCACCAATCGATGACACCAAATCGTACACACTGCACCATTAAGATAAAGGTGTGTTGCCCCGCCCCTCCCGCCTCCCTCCCTCCCGCCTCCCTCCCGCCTTCACTTCACTCCCCGGTTCTTCCCCTCAGTCCGTCCGTCTGCGTCTTATCACATTAATGAGACAAGTCATTGCTCACAAACGTCACCACCCCTTAATAACTGGCAGTAACATCCACAGTGTTTCCCTGCAAGGTTGCGTGAAGGTCGGACTCCGGAGCCGAGCGTCGCAATAATGGAACGGGGCCGCCACATGTCAGTCAAAGCGGGAGAAGATACACAAAGACAAAAACGCGGAGTGAATGGGCCACGTCAATGAAGCGCCGGTGACGCTCGTTAACTATTGATGCGGCGGGATACAGCTCACAGCTGGATACACACTCGCACACACACACACACGCACACGCGCACACACACACACAAAGTAGCGCATGGATACAGGTTCGAATCCAACAACGAACAGGAGCAGATGGTGGAGAAGCCACGAGGGGCGGCGCGGATGTGACAGCGGGCTTTAGTGGACCTTGTAAGGGGGGAGAGTAAAGGATTTGGTGCCTGGTGGCAAAATGGAAACTCACGGAGTCTTTCATGTTGCTAAATGAGGGAAGAGGAAGAAGTAGTTTGCCTTTGTTTGGAGCGAGGGAGGGAGGGAGCTTGATTTCACTAGAATATGAGATAATGGGGATGGAGAGAGAGAGAGAGAGAGAGAGAGAGAGCGAGAGAGAGGGAGGC
>JAFBJT010108026.1:31685-44783 GCA_016785325.1 Chascanopsetta lugubris | reverse complement strand
ACCGTGTGTAGGATTTAGTGATGCCTAGTGAAGATGTTGCTGCTCAACACACTGTTGTAGCCATCAGTTGACAGCATTCAATCGCAAAAGATATGAAGATTGTTTATTCTGGGCTACTGTAAAAACATGGCGGCAGTGTGTAAGATTTGGTGACATCTGTTGGTGGAATGGTATGTTGTCTCCATCACCTCACACTCACCCTTCTGGACATGCAGGATAACCTATGGTAGACTTCAGTTGTCATTAAAACTCAATACATGTTCAGTACATCCACTCTGGGTTACTGTAACAACATGGCTGCCTCCGTGAAAACGACGCCTTCCCGATGTAAGTGAAGATGAAGTGCTCAATCTGAACACTCATACAGTCATAACTGAACTGATGTGATGATTTTCAATTCAATTTCTGAAACTAAGTAATTGAAATAGTTACACACTGCACCTTTAATTAAGACCGTAAATCCTCAGCTGTGCATTCTGCTCCGGAGCTGATCGTCAATATAAATGTCAGCCGTTGGCGTAAACATTCGGCGGCTCGGGTGGGAAACCAAAAGCAAGAGTTCCAATCCAAGCCTTGTGGAAACGACCTTTGACCTTGAAGCATTAGCCCCTGACCCGCAACAGGTGGAGACGCTGTCGCTCCAGCCCGTCACACCCAGCGTCAGCGTTCTCCAGCGGCTCTCACGGACAAATATTATGGTTTTGCCGAGGATGGCTCAGACCAACGCGGCGCGCGGCTGCATGTGAGGTCCCACCGTGGGTGTGAATGCTGTGTCTGAGCGAGCGGGTCCGTGTGAGTGCCAGTTGAAAACAACCCAAACACCTGTTTTACACCTAGAGCACCGCCACAATATTGGAGAGGATTCATTATAAACTCCCACGAACAGTCACTTAAGAACAGTCCGTTACAAGGACATGTTTATTCTTTCTGAAACAGTGGTGACAGATTGACAGATGATATCAGATTAAGATCATTTAATTGCTTATGTGACATTTGGCCAAACTCATTTTCACCGGGGGCCACGTCAGCATCATGGCTGCAGCATTAAAGGTGCAGTGTGTAACATTCGGTGACATCCAGTGGTGAAGTTGCATATTGTATCCATCACCTCTCTCCTACTGTGCGAGCATGAAGGAGACCTGTGGTAACCCTCAGTTGTCATTAAAGCTCAAAAGATGTTACATCCACTCTGGGCTGTTGTAAAAACATGGCGGCCACCCATAGGATGGACCCACTTCTGGAGTCAATATAAGATAAGATAAGATAAGATAAGATAAGATAAACTTTTATATGTAAATTAAAGGGCTAATTTGAGAGGTATGTAAAAAGAAAGTCATACATTGGGGGTGATTATACATATGTAAACATCTTGGTGTAATTGTTTAGTAATTCTATTTCTGTTGATAGAAGTGACACAAATGGATAGAAATCTTACACACATCACCTTTAACTGTGGAACTAAATATGATTAGTGCTTAACATATTGTAAAATAACTGTCTTAATACTTCATTATCATTTACATTAAGTTATTCATTAAGTTACAAATGATATACACGCATTCACATACATGTGAAAATGTAAACACACTGAATATATTGCGACACATAAAAATTGGCATATGTAATTAACTAGAGTTCATGGGTAATGTATTCTTTAGACTTTTACTATAGACAATCGCATGCCTTTAAAGGTGCAGTGTGTAAGATTTGGTGACATCTATTAAGTGAATTTGCATGTTGTATCCATCACCTCGCCCTCAGCCTTTTGGACATGCAGGAGAACCTATGGTCGACCTAAACTGTTAAACTGTAACTGGTAAACTGTTTTGGTTTTTATAATAATAAAGGAAGCAAAACACGATCATTTATTTTCCAGGCGCAGCGTTGTCCGAGCACCAAATGTGATCTTTGACCAGCAACTGTGTCGTTCTTTGGTGGCGGCGGCAAAGAAGAGGCAGATGGAGGTATTGGCCTCCTCCTCTTTCTCCTCCCTGTGTCCGCGCTCGTCATGGGGCAGAATGTGAGCAAGTGGTCCCGGGAGACTCTCCCTGACGTGGCGCTCAGTGGCAAACGAGTTTTAATGGAGAGGTCAGGGAGAGTTCCTGTGAGCGGCGGCGGCGGCGGCGGCGGTGGCGGCGGCGGCGGCGGCCGAGGGCCAGGTGGCACATCACAGTGTCCCTATGTGCAGCTATCCCCAGAATGCGACACTGTGGCGTCGGCAAGTTTGCCTCTGATCAACCAAAGGGGGGGGGGGGGGGGGGGGGGGGGGGGGGGCAGAGTCGGGAGCGGCTGAGTGTGATACAGCGTTGCCAAATGCTGAGAGAAGGGGGTGAGGGCTGTGGCACAGCGGCCGTTGTGCCAACTCTCGGTCAGGCCGTTTTGCTTTAAGTTTGTTTTTTTAGACAATTAAGATGAGTTCCATTCATTTTTAAAGGTGCAGTGTGTACGATTTTGTTGGAATAACATCCTTTATATCCATATTAATGATCGTATAATCACCTAAATGTAAGGGGTGTTGCTTTCGTTTCTATTGTATGAGTTGTTAACTTGATATTTATTGTATTTGTATAAAGGTGCGGTGTGTAAGCGCTGGTGACATCTACTGATGAAGTTGCATGTTGTGTCCATCATCTCACCCTCACCCCTCTGAGTATGCAGGTGTAGCCCCCTCATGTAAGTATACGTTTAGATGATTATGAATGAATAGTGGTATATGTTTTCGATAGAAGTGACAAAAATGGCTAAAATCGTACACACTGCACGTTTACTTATTGATTTTACAGTAGCCCAGAATGGACAAATGCAAACAAAAGTTTCTTTGACATACTGGTTAGGTGAAGGGGACATGCGACTTCACCCTGTCATGGCACTTAATCGTACACACTGCACCTTTAAACCACTATTTACTATGACTTTGTGCCATGTTGTTGTGATTAAACACAACTATGTCATCACCTGCACCCTCCCATCAGCCACAGCGCTGACTTTTGACCTTTTCTGTATTATCAAAATGATTAAAGGCATGTCGACATAATTTGATATAAAATAAATGTTTTAAAATCCATGAATTATGTCACTAACTGACTATGTGGATACAGGGTGGTGGTTGTACCCTCCTGGGGCGACGCTGCTTTACACTGACAGCCGGTGATCTGAGGATGAAGTATTCACCCATTCATCACTCTAAACACATGCTACAGTAAACATGAGCTCCAATCATATCAATAATAACATGCTGCAGGAAGGTTTCCCGAAAGATAGCAGCTGCTTTGACCCTTCACCTGGGGTTTTTGCTGACATCACACACTCCTTTGTTATTATTGAGTGATTTAACTTAAATTTCTGTATAACATGTATAGTCTGTATTCACTCATGAGGCTGTTAGGAGTGAATCAGTGATGCCATCTACTGGTGTCATGCTGCTTCTCCCCGTGAGGACAGAGGCCTGGTTTCTCTGTGTTATTGTCTTTCTCTCTCTCTCTCTCTCTCTCTGAGATCCCCCTATAAAGCAATGGTTGCCAACTGGTTTGGGTTCAGAACCCATCATCACACCTTAAAGGTGCAGTGTGTAAGATTTGGTGACGTCTAGAGGTGAAGTTGCATGTTGTATCCATCACCTCACCCTCACCCCTCTGAACATGCAGAATAACCTATGGTAGAATTCAGTTGTCATTAAAACTCAAAATATATTTAGTACGTCCACTGTAAAAACATGGGGCCTCTATAGAGAGAACCCCCCTCCTAATGTAAATATACATTAATGGGCTCATTTTAGAGTAATGGAGAAAAAAAGTAAACGTTTTAAGTGATTATAAGTTCATGGAAATGTCAGTATGTAATTGTTTATCTAAAATCTGTTGTGACAAAAATTACCAAAATCATACACACTGCACCTTTAATGACGAGCCACAACCCAAACCCAGAACATTTGCATAAATTTGCTATTTCTGAACATGAGATCGTGCAGAATATCACAGTTTAAACAAATATGACCAGCAGGTGGCGACACTAGAGATGGAAACGTTCCCTTTTACTCTGAGTTAGCTAGTGCTAGCTTTTCCGTCAGTTAGCTTTCATTAATTTTTCGTCTGACATGACAGGTGTCTATCGGCATTACAGGGCATCGTTGCCACCTGCTGTTAAGGAGTGGCACTCAGATGCATAAAAAAATCATTCTCCAAATAAAAGCACAGGATGTTTTTTCTGAACTTTTTTTCCCCCCGATCAAATAGTGGACGCAATCTTTGGTCGCGACCCACCAGATGAGAATCACTTAAGCATCATCTTACGCATCACTTTCCGTGCCATCCATCTTCCCATGGTGGGTCCCACTCCGTTCCGGAGAGGATGACAAGGACTAATTAGGGGCCTGCATGCGGCCCTTCAAAGTGGCTCTGTCATCTGACGGCCATTGAAGTGAACAAACAGTCGCTGCTGGTCTGGCTCTCAGCTGTTGGGAGAAAACATTGTGAAGCAGCAGCTGTCTTGTGGTTTTCAGTCTGCGATCCCCTTAAAACCACAAGCCCGGCGGTAGAGCGACATATTTCTGCACCCGGTGATGTAATTGGATGCTGTTGTGTGATGTTGATGATGATGGCGTCCGTTTTTATATGCAATAAAACGGCCTGTTAATGACGTGTTAATAAAGGCAGCCCACCTCCTCACTGCGTATTTCTGCCCAAACAAAGGCAGCATACACTTAAAGGTGCAGTGTGTAAGATTGGGTGACATCTTTTGGTGGAGTTGCATGTTGGATTCATCACCTCACCATCACCTCCTCTGAGCATAGAGGAGAACCTGTAATAGACTTCAGTTGTCATTAAACTTCAATATATGTTTACTATGTCCACTCTGGGTCATGGCCCCCCCTCACCCTAACCCTAACCTCTCATGTAAATAAACATTAATGGGCTCATTCAAGGGTAATGGAAAAAATCCATTTAGGTGATTTTGATTGTGGCAGCAGTGGCATTGCATTCCTCTAACCAGAAGATCATGGGTTCGATTCCTACCACCCGCTCTCGCCATGCGTAAGTGGGTTCAGGACCTTCAGTCACCCTTTAGTGATGAGCCGCGACCCAATAGAGTAAAAATTTTCAACTTCTGTTTTTAATGACAATATGGTTATAGTTTGATTGGTAATATAATGGTCAATTAGCATTTGAAAACAAACGTTCCAGCTTTTCTTCTATCTGTGAAAGGACGGGTATGTATTAGCATCACAGGGCATCATCGCCACCTACTGTCAAGGAGTGTGACTAGACGGCACTCCACCCACCTGCGACCCACTGTAAATGGGTTTGTGACCCACTTTTGGGTCCCAACCCACCAGTTGAGAATCACTGCTATAGTGTTACCAGATGTCAGCACTGACTGATCTTCTGCTCCTAATTACCTTTACCGGAGGAGGTGTATACTATGAGCTTTGGGACCTACAATCTCTCCTTGCATCAACTTCACAACAAATAAATAATATACAAAAACAGATTCTTATTACCTCCCTTCATCTTTAATGGTTTTGTGCACTGCCAAGCAGCTTCAGGGGACACAAGTCAGCGTATGACACATCCACAGGCTAAAAACCGCCGACACGCAATTAGTGTCTGTGGAGCAGCTTGACTTCTGATCCCAGTGGAACGGCAGATCATTTTTCACCTGATCACTATGCTGCCTTTTTACTCTATACACGAAACCGTCGGCTGCAGACAAACACACAACACCTGCCCTGTCTATTATGGCACGGGCGCTGAGGTGGAGAAGCTTCCTCTGCCAAAGCGATGCAATAAAAAGCCTGACCTTGATGGTCCCCTCCCACCCCTACTCCCCCACAGAAGAGCTTTAAGCTCCGATAAAGAGAAGATCACAGAGGGCTTTTTCTCTCCTTCCACTAAAGCTGACAGACTCTGAGTTATGATACAGTAAAACACTTTAAATATCAAACAAGGTCAGTTTAATGCCTCCCAGTCACCTCGGCGGGGCCACCGCTGCAAATGTTTAAGTTCAACTCTGTCACAGAGATCATGTCAGACGAGGATATCTTTACATTATTGATTCTATTTCACTTATCTGCACCTATGATCCAGCATATTTCAAATGACACCTATAATGATATATGATCTCATACCTTCAGTTTTGAAGTAAAATGAGGTCAACACAAACTGACAGCTGTGTCTCAGGAGTTAGAACAGGTCATTTACCCTATGGTCATCCATACCAGAGGGTTGACGGTTTGATGCCCATTCCACGGGCCCAAGTGTCCTTGGGCAAGATAGGAAATCCAAAATTGCTCTTGACAGTAGTATGCGCTGTATTTACAGTAGAGGCAATATACGCATGTGGAAATGAAACTGAAATACAGGGCATTTACCCTTTAATGATAATTATCATTAACACCAATAATATAAATGTTGATATTATTGTTAATGATAATAATACTAATAACTATTATTATTAATATGATCAACAACAACACCAATAATAATAATAATAATAATTTTCAAAATTATCATCAACACTCTCATCATCATCTACAGTAATCATCATTTTTGCCACCCATGGTTGATAATAATGAAGATCATGCCAATAGTAACAACAACAATAACAACAACAACAACAACAATAATAATAATAATAACAATAATAATAATAATCATACTAATAATATTAACAACAATAACAATAATAATAGAAATAATGACAAAAGGGACACATGACATCATAGTCCAGCCCACAGTTGTCTCTTCATTGGTTTAATTAGCTCTACATTGGAAGATCAAATGCCTCCGGCTCAGTTTCATAAACTGCACGGACTCTAACACAGCAGGCGCTGGTACATGACATCAGTGAACATTACAGGAATAATGGCCGAGCAGCATCATAACAGCGGCTGATACAGAATCTGTGGCCCTGCAGCAGTATTTTTTGGATCCTGGCAGCCGCTCCCTCAAGTCCATAATGGACCACGGTCTCTTTCCTCTGTCATTCATCACAATAATTGTCTGTGCTCAGAGATGGGATGAGATATGCTCGTCCTCTCCCCCACCAACAGATGGAGCTAGTGCTGCACTGCAGAGCAGCACAGAGAGGGTTCCAGTCTGACACCATGGTCACAGTGAGCACACGAGGACTCCTCTGTCCAACTGTCCGAGTCGGACGAGTGCTCAGTGGAGAGTCAGTGCTCTGTGGTCACCTGTTATCTTTTGTGTTAAAGGTCCAGTGTGTAAAATGTAATATTGTGATACCTCTCATAACTTCAGTTTTGAAAAGGAAAATGAAGTAAACACAAACTCAGTGTCCCAGGAGTTAGAACAGGGTCACTCACCCTCTGGCCATCTATTCTAGAGGGTTGGCGGTTTGAGGCCCACTCCACCAGCCCAAGTGTCCTTGGCAAAATATGAAAGCCAAACTTGCCCTTGACAGTAGTAGAATGTGCTCTATTTTGATGAATTGTATGCATTTGAAATACAGATTGTTTACCATTGAATTAGAATGATCAACATTATCATCAACACTGTCATCGTCATCTACAATAATCTTTATTATCTTTAACGGGTTTCGCCACTAGGTATCACTAAATCCTATATACTGGGCCGATAGAGTCATATCTAAACCCAGTCTCGCTCATATCTAACAGAAACACACGTAGACCCAATATATTAATCGTTTGTTTCTGTCACCTTATAATAGAATATCACAGTGATACAAAAATGATAAACATGTTATATTTTGAAATCTGTGTTCTCGTCATTTGTATTGAAAGACTTGTGTACAGTATGTGGACTTGTATAAGCCTAATTGTTATTCTGACTATGCTTCATATTCCGCTGCTGCTGCTGCTGCTGACAGCCCAGTATTGATTAGCAGAGAGTAAGACAGTCCATTCTGCACAGAACACTATGTAAATGTGGTGGGCGATGATGCTCTTTTATTTGTATGCAAACATACGAGCTGGAATCTTATTTGTCATTGTGTGAAAAAAATATATATATACATATATACATAGATAGATAGAGGATATAGAGTGAGGGAAGCTGATGAAATATTAGTGTTTAGTTCATGAGTAACCTTGAGCTCTTTGACACATCTGTCACTACTGCTGAGTCATTGTTTTGTCAAAAAGAAATAGACCTGATAACTGACTTGCGTATATGCATATAGAACCTAAACAGACAAGCTCAGGAACCTGTGTGACAATCAGAATGCTTCTTCGTTCACATTTAGCCGTCTGATGCAAAACACCCCAACGTGCTTTGTTTTGCAATCAGCACATTTCTCAGCGCAGTCGGACGACAAAAGTCTCCGGAATCTGATTGAAAAGATTTGTTTTCTCCACTTTTCAATTACCCCCGGCCATACTCCACTCACACAGCCCCAATCTCCCCCACCACTGTGCATCAATTGAGTGGTTTGTCACAGTGGAAACAGGACAGGAGAAACAATGACGAAACAATCCGTCCTACTGACAATCAGCAGTCAATATTTTTTGCTAAATTGGGAGTTTAAATAGCTGATTAGGCGTTCGATTGGACACCACCGTGTACCTGCACAATACTGTGCTCTCAGTGATTTGGATAGATAATTCGTTTCCATCAGTTCTGTGAATAAAAACTTTTTTGTGATGAGAAAAGTAACAGGGAAACATATTGAATGATGAAAACATGGGAGAGTAGGTGTCAATAGCATGTCTTTCTTCGAGCCCATGGCACAAGCAGGTACTGTGGTCTACAATTAATCATTGGTGCGAGGAAGAACAGAAGCGAGAGCAGACAGAGACAAAGAACACAACCTGAAAACAACCTCTGAGACACAACGGAACAACTACAACCTGAAGAGGATTGAGTGGAGAGTGGAGTGGCTTTATACTGCTGGTGGAGGAGATTGCAGATTGGGTTCAGCTGTTCTGCTGCTGCTGCTGATGCTGCTCATGTGCGGCCGGAGAAGAGGTGACGAGTTCAGAGAGGTGAATCAGAGAGCAGAGTGCTGACTCTACTGACTCTAAGGGGTTCATTATAAGTATTTTATTATTCTACTCTAAGTTGTCTCTGTTTGTGCTTTAACTGTGTTGTGTGTATCTTTGTAACTTTGTGTTTAGTATTTGCTGCTGCCTATCTTGGCCAGGACACCATTTAGAAAGAGGTTCTTAATCTCTATGGGATTTGGTAAAATAAAATTTACTTTAACTTTAAATCACTGATTCACACAGAATCACGTACAACTGATGTTTTTATCTTTTAGACAGAAACGGCAACACAGAGTTTTACTGTCAATAGAATTGAATCGAATAGAATGAAACTAAATAAATACAGAGACAGAGTCAGATAGAGTCAGAGAGACATACTGGCTGCAGTGGCTCAGTGGTTAGAACAGTTGCCTTGGGAGGCAAAGGTCACTGGTTTGAATTCCCCTGTGACCCGATGGATATTACTGGATAAGTGGTGGAAAATGTGTCACTTATAAACATTAGCATCTCTCTCTTTATATGGTATATATATATATATATATACACACACACACACACACACACACACATATATATATATATACACAAACCATACAAAATTCATTCACCTATACAGAATATGCATATGCACACATAAATGTACCCATGCACCCTTATAATACATGTGTGTATACACACTTGAGTCATCAAGAATCAACATCTGCAACAACAATATTGTTTCAATAGTTTATTTCTTTACATTAAACATTTTATATTTGTAGGCAGCGAACATATGGCAGCATTGGTTGTTTGATCCCATCTGACCCCTCTCCAGAACCACAGGACTTCTGTTCCATGGTTCTCACGCAGCCAATTAGACCAAATTGTTCTGTCCATCAAACAACCCAGCTACGAGCCTGTTTGCTTTCAATTATGTGATGATCTCAGTTTATAAAATTGCAACACAAATAACAACAAAAGAAATCATGACTCAGCAAAATAGCGGTCCTCTTTGTTGACATTGACTAATAGTGAAAACCAATAGGCCGGGCTGGCCGCACCCCCCAACCTCCACACTCCCACTTGCCTCTGCCATATATTCAGAGGATCCAGAGGATCGCAGGCAAACACATTTATTTTGCATGTGTGGCCTTGATGAGAAACAGATACCAAATGTGTCCTTGCAGTGAAGGACTAAGCTACTGATGTCAGCCATTGATATGCACAGCAGTGTTATTTTTTCTATTTTTTTTTTTTTGTCTTCCCACACCAGAGACCCCGATTTCTGCTTTTAGAATAAACCGCCCACCTCAATCAATGCCGTAATTAGCATATTCCGGGACCGCTCGGAGGAGTGTTGACGGAACCCATCCTGGGCTGCAACGGGTTACCCAGCGAAACGAGCGTGAATCCCAAGGTCGCGCTAATCAGACAGCTTATTTGAATTATATCCTGCATAAACGGCTCCGAGGAAGTTACAGCGGAGGAGTCCAGCATCAATGAGCATTAAGAGAAAAGAGAGGGAAGCTGCTTCTCTCACAGCCTAATGATGCCGCCATGTTTGTTACACAGAGCAGCTCCCTGTTATCCCATTGTCTTTAGATGTCACGGTGGAAATGATGCTGAGCTGCGTCAAGTCCATAGACTGTGCATAAAGATGTGAAGCCATCCGTACGATTCCTAGAGCTTATGAGGCTCGTAGTGGGCGTGTCATTCGTCGGCCATCTTGCCGAAGCCAAACACCTCCTGCTTCCTGGTTCATCCAAAAAAATGTGCAAAGAGCACAGGTTAGAGCTGGGATGGGCCCATGGTGCTGTCGCAGCATCCACAGAAGATCGGCCCAAGTGTCACTCAATAGGCCACGCCCCTTAATTATGCATTATTTCAAACCTCAATAGAATGAAAACATCTTTCATTCTCCTCTAAAATTGAACATTATAACATGGGAGTCTATGGGGATTTACTCGATTTTGGAGGCAGTCTCAAGTGGCCAACCTGTGAACTGCAAGTTTCTCCACCTCTGCGTTGGCTGCAGCTTGGTGTTATCTCGCCTTGTGAGCTGATGTATCATCACAACTTTGTCAGCACATTCTTCTTCAGTCTCAGATACGGTCACCATGACCTCTAACCCCTGACCACTGAAATGTAACAAACTGATGCTGAGGTCAAAGGTCAAAATTCCAATATTTTTCAAAAGGCAGCCAAAAGACAGGAGGAGGAGTCATAAAAACAACATACAAAATGCAGTTACAATTCTGTATATTTTGTTTTGTTCACTCTTTCGGGAAAATATATAAACTAAAATAATGTGCCACTGATCTTGGGTTTTTCCACCAAATTACTTTGAATTGTACTAAAGTAAACATCAACATAACCAAGTTATGAAATGACAAGAAAAAAATAAAGGTCAACAAAGCCTGGGGAATCATAATAATGTTATAAAAGCAGGTTTGGTGTATTTGCTTCGTCTTGAAACTTCTGCAACACTGCTGAGTTTCACTTTCCTGAAAGCATCTTGGGGTGGGCGGGGCCAATCCCAATGGCATTAAGGTGAGAGAAGAGCAGAGATTGCTTGTGTATCCTGAGGTGATAATGATACAGAGACAAACAATGATTCACTCTCAGATACATATACACCTATAGTCAACTTAGAGTCTACATTCACCTAACTTGCACGGCTTTGCTGTGTCAGCAAACCTCAGCCCATCAAACATTCAGACCCAGAGAATTTAGAAGTGACAACTCTGACCAATGTTTCCTCTGCATTTCCTTTGTACTGTAGAGATAATTGCAAAAAGTTTTCTCTGCTGCTGCATGAGTCAGCAATTTCATATTTTTATGATCAAGAAGTTTGCATGACTCCTTTGCTTCAAAATCTCACAGGGGTTGTCATGGCACCCGCTTCTGTCTGATACCTCATTGCAAAAGGGTCGTTGGTCTCGGTGTGGTGTTTGTGGTGATGTGGTGGTTGTATTTGGTAGTTTATACTTGCTCTCAAAGGTCAAAGGTCAAAGGTCAGAGGATGACATTAAATTTGTCTGATTGAGTTTGGAGATTCAGTTGATAAGTGATGCCGTCTATCAGCAGGGAACTGGCCTTTTTGAGCAGGTATTCAGTACGGTGGGCTCTGGGATTCCTTTATTCATTCATTCCTGCCTTGGCACCTGATGTGTTCCAGCTGCTCTCGAACATGCCGTTGTGCAGCCTCTCATCAAAACGAAAAATCTGGATCTGTGCTGTCTAACTTCAGACCAATCGCTAAATTGCCATTTTTGTCCAAAATGTTTGGGAAAGTGGTTTTTATTTTGTCGACTCAGGACACCCTGCTATGCTCGTGCTCCTTGACTTGACAGCTTTGACACTGTGGATCATGGGACCCTTTCAGCTCGACTGGAGCACTGGGTGGGCATTGCAAGCTCTGCTCTCTCATGGTTCCAGTCCTACTTGACTGATGCTGGGTGAATTCACTTCATCTTCAGCCCCTCTCACGTCTGGAGTTCCTTAGGGCCCCATCCTCGGGCCGATTCTTTTCTTGCTTTGCATGCTACCATTAGGGTCAATTTTCAAGAATTATAATCTTTCCTTTCACTCTTATGCCAATGATGTTCAGATCTACGTGCCTTTAACATCAAAATCCAATGATTCTGTACAGACGTTGCTTGATTATCTAACTGATGTTAAATCCTGGATGACTCCTGGATGATGGAGTCAAGCTGATTTCCCTGCTGGCTCTCTGGGCCCCCTTACACCAAGCATCCGGTCATCAGTAAAAAATCTTGGTGTCATTTTTGATGACAAGCTGAAATTGGATCGCCAGGTTAGTTCAGTCGTGAAAAGCAGCTTTTACCACCTGAGGATTTGATCAAAAGTAAAAGGGTACTTTCCATGTAGAGATCTCGAGACTGTAATCCGTTCTTTTACTAACACACGACTGGATTACTGTAACTCTCTCTATTTTGGCATAGACCACTCACTCTTGCACCTTTTGCAGCTGGTACAAAACGCAGCTCCTGACCGGCAAACACAAGTGTGATCACATATCTCCTGTCCTAGCTTCGCTGCACTGGCTCCTGGTTGCTTTTAGAATAGAGTTTAAAATTGTATTGTTTGTTTTTAAAGCTCTCAATGGCCTAGCCCCCTGTCTGAGCTTTTCCATATTC